>NAPT01000412.1:0-26548 GCA_002927785.1 Cladonia uncialis
GTAGGGAAGTTGAGGAGGAAAGGGTGTGTATTGATAGAAGGAGGTGTTGGGTGAAGAGTTGGTGTTCGTCTGCGTTGAGCACTGGGAGTCATGAACTCTGCGGCGTAGGGGCTGAGTCCTCGGCTGCTGTTGCTGCTTATTTGGCCGTGGGAAGAGCAAGGGTGGCCGTGTGAGGAGCTTATGCTGCTGAGAGAACGATAGGCGCTAAGGTGATGTTGATGTTGACGTTGGGGGGTTGATGTTAGGTAACCGCTGGATACCTCGTGTGGTGATATGCGTAGGTCATTCGAGAAAGGCACTGTCGAAGGTGAAGTTTGATGGAAATCCCTAAGTTGCGGAGGTGATGCATTGAGTGCAGAGCGAGTGACCACTGGGACTGGAGGCGGCCTACGAGTAGGCGGATGGGACACCAAGAGCGACGGCACTTCGGGTACTGCAACTCTACTGGCCGAGGTGCCGTCTACCTGGGATGTGTAGAAGGCCTTGTTCGAATCAAATGAGTAGCTTTCGGTACGAGGTCTATAATTTCTCGGTCGACGAGGAGGGTGTGCCAGAAGCCCGCGAGCCTCGGGCCCTTCGTTGCTATCTTGTTCTGCTGTGTTTACTGGATGCTGATCAGGAGAGCTGGATGCCGCGTTCTGGTAGAAGCGCAAGGACGAAGGTGGAAGAGTGGCCGAGGGTTGTCGCAAATTGTTGATAGCTTGACCTGTGCTTAGTGATGGCCACTCAGTCTCAATGAGCGAAGGTTCTAGATCACTGGAGACGGCTCTGATGGTGGAGCGGGTATCCGGTAGATTCCTAGCAGCCTCGCCAGGGTGAGCTGTTCCTATCGGATTGGTAGAGCTGACAGCTGTACGGGACGTCAGCGTTGGCCATGTAGTCTGATTTGCAGATGCTCGATCCTCACGAGCGCTGGAGACCTCGAGTTCCGACGAAACGCGTCTGATGCTAGACCGGAGATTCAGTGGTAAAGTCAAATTGTAGGTGACAAGACCTCCTTCCTCGTCACTGACTAAGGCGTCTAGACTTGATGAGATAGCTCGCCTGTCATGTCGACTGCCGTGCCGGTCATCCTGGAGAGGTGCTTCAAAATTGCCAGTAGAAGACTGAGATGACCCTCCGTAGTATCTATCGTGAGCATCTGAAGGTCCATCAAATACCATCCTATTAGAAAGCAAATGTGACACAGTCTCGGAGCTTCCATCCACATTAGCTGGCGCAGCCCTCCGGTGGAATGGGAAGAACGACATCCGACGGTTGGACGATGAGGTCTGAGCACTCCCCTCTAAAGGATCCTTTCTGTTGACGTTTCCCTCGTCGAGCTTGTCATGCGGATCATTCTGTAGTGGTTCCGGCGATTCAGAAGAGGTGGGAGTGAGCGCTCCAGAAGAGCTCTGCCCATCGCTATACTGAAAATGCTTTCGTGTTCCCCTCTTTACCCCAATATTGCCGGCATCATGCTCCACGTCTGTAATATTGTCTTCAATCGATGCCCGTGATGAGTGGGTGTGCTCGAGGAACTCGTCAGAGGGATCGATTACGGTAGCGTTGGCTAGAATAGTCGACTGAGTTCTTGTGGGTGTCCCGGCGTCGGCGAGAATCTTATCCCAAAAAGATCTTGCATTCCCAGGAACAGGCTCTTTTGAGAAAATCGAAGTGTCACGCTCTTGCACATCTTCTGCTCGCTGCAACGCTGGGCGACGTGGTATGGTGTAAGACACTGCTTGTACATGGTCATCTTCTAGCTTCTTCGGGAATCTCTTCGCCCTACTGGTGACATCGCCTGTAGATACTTCGGCACGTCTCGCCTGACGGTCATGGTGACGCCCTACATGCCAGGCAAGGTCTTTTGCATCGAGTCCTATCTGCGTAGGGCCCAGACGCAGCATTGTGGTGACGTAAAGAGAGGAGTGAGTGGAGACATGAAAGACAAGGACACGCTTTGCATCCATAGCTAGGTTACTGAGCCAGGCAAGGGCGATGGACTGTAGATAATGATCTTCCCTACGAAGGGAAGGAGGCGTCGATGAAGACTAAGACAGGCAACGAAGCTTTGCATCATATAGATAACAAGCAGATACAGACAAGTGGAATATGTCAGGAAGCAAAAATGGAAATAAATATACAATCTCCCAGGCAATTCATTATTTTACGATATATTCGCATCGTAGCATACATCTCAACCAGAATACCAGCGCACGAAGCATATGCCCACGGAACCTGCCAGATGATAAGCTCTATCGAAGAACAGCCACTAGGCAGCTCCGTGACGCTTCTGAGTGGTGGACAGATATCGGGAGGCCACGAAAGGGCCACGAATGCAATACGGGAGGGGAGGATGAGCCACATCGACTGACTCCTCAACGCAGCGCTGCTGCTAGGCTTCGGCGCTTACGTATAAAGAAATGAGTAGGTGATATGTCCCATCTACCATATACATGAAGCTGGGAAGAAGGCAGTCGATGGAGGCGATATGCGAGATACTGTAGGATTCGGTAGTAATATGTGCTAGGTGGTAAGTGGCTGAGGAAATTACTACTGTGGGATAAATCATCGCTAAATCGGGCAAAGCTTAAAGTAGGAATACCGACTTACGATCTCTCTGGGCATCCCGTACATTGCCCGACAAAGCTCACCCCAATTACACAGACCGAACTGATGTCCAGCTCGTTATACCGAATTGCCGACCGGCTGCTCACTGTCGTTATCTACACAAAGTCTCCGCTATGGACGGCGACCTGAGCCTTGCTCAGTCACTTGGGGGCCTCCGGATCGCAAACCCCGACAACTCATCTCCAGGATCGTCCAAGGATGGCTTTCCAGGAGGTGCTCCCTCACTCTCGCCGCTCTCTGCTGCGCAAAGTACTTCTCAGAGACCTGGAGGTGAGCAAAATGGCCAACAAGCACCGTCATTACCAGCCAATGGCTTCATGCGGTCAGCGTCACCATTAGGATTCGATCCAAAGTCTTTCTCGACGGAAACAATATCTCCAGAGCCGCACCATAGTCCGATCGAACCGCAACGTACTCCGACACCTAAGGATGTCTCGTCCTATGCGCAGCGATATGCCAATCGTCAATCTATTCCTCTGACATACCAAGACCAGCAGCAAGCTCAATTTCCACAATACCCAACCATGATACCGCAAAATCAACGTCCTGCAACCTCAGGTGCACGTCCTGTATCTTCTCTATATACTCAACCTCTGCCACCAAATGGACATCAGCCAACAAGGGATGGCTCATACCGGCTACGCAGCGAAACCTCCCGGTCATCCATGGTAGGATTACCGCAGAGGACTAGTTCCAGAGGTCAATCAAGAGGTCAATCGACAGCGATGCAGGCCGGGGTACCTACAAGAGAAGGCAGCTATGCAGACCGGAATTATAGGAATAGTAACATGTACAATAGCAATGGATCATCATTGCCTCCGCGCAAAAGCTCGAGAGGTATGACTGGGGCCTCTCACGTCAATTCACCCGTTCCCTTACCAACCTCAAATCCATGCACGCCATACGGTATGCCCGGGCCCCAATTTCCTAACACACCCGTTCCTCAACAAACACCCAATCCAGGCAACCCATATGGCATGGAAGGCGGGCCCCCCAAAAGTAGCGAGGAATGGCAAGAAAAGGGTGCTGCAGTCGGAGTACGTCAAGACATAGATGCCAATGGGAGACCGGTTCTGAAACACGTTAAAAAAGGGGTGAAAGACTTTCAGTTTGGGAGGACGTTGGGTGAAGGCTCATATAGTACGGTCATTGCGGCTACAGATAGGCAGAGCGGCAAAGAGTACGCGATTAAGGTGCTCGACAAAAGACACATTATCAAAGAGAAGAAAGTTAAATACGTCAACATCGAGAAAGACACTCTCAATCGGCTGACGGATCATCCCGGAGTTGTACGATTATACTACACGTTCCAAGATGAGCAATCTTTGTATTTCGTCCTTGACCTTGCCAGCAGCGGAGAGCTCCTAGGGGTTCTCAAACAGACGACAACCTTCGATGAGGAATGTACAAGGTTCTATGGCGCCGAGATACTCGATACGATTGACTACATGCATGCGCGAGGAGTGATACATCGTGATCTAAAGCCGGAGAACGTCTTACTCGACGATCAAATGCACGTCAAAATCACGGATTTTGGTACCGCCAAGATTCTGGAGGTACCGCAAAAGCCTCCCATACAAAATGGCGACACCGGTCCGGAAACAGGAAGTCCTTTAGATGGAGCTGACATCAATAAAGCGAATTCCTTTGTTGGGACAGCAGAGTACGTAAGTCCAGAGCTTCTCACGGACAAACAAGCTTGTAAAGCCAGTGACCTGTGGGCTTTTGGCTGCATAATTTATCAGCTACTTGCAGGTCGGCCACCTTTCAAGGCTGGCAATGAGTACTTGACCTTCCAAAAGATTGTTGCCCTTGACTATCAATTCCCAAAGGGCTTCCCGGAGGTCGCCAAAGATCTCGTCCAAAGACTACTCGTGCTTGACCCCGCCATGCGCCTATCCATTGAGCATATCAAAAACCATCAGTTCTTTGACGGGATTACCTGGGGGCGAGGGCTCTGGAGGCAGAAGGCGCCCAAGCTCAAAAGCTATATACCATCAGAGGCTAAGAGGTTTAATGGTCCACCGAATGGTAGCGGTAGTAGCTTCCCCCCTGACATCACACCGTCCCATAGTACATCCACCAAAAGGTTCGAAGGTCCAGGGAATAGTGTGCCAAGGCCAAGCCCAAGGATCATCACCGAGCTTCCACCCCCCAGTCAGCTGGATATTGAATGGTCCCCTGTACTCACACGAAACAACGAGCGCATTTTGAAACTTGGAAATCTGATTGTTAATTCTGCCCCTGCTCCGCATAGCCCGAACGGTCGGAACGGTACACAGAGCGACGCAGATACGCCCAAAAAGTTCTCAAGATTTTTTGGCAGCAATACACCTAAGAAGCGCCAGCGACTGGTAATGGTGACATCGAGCGCTCGAATCATAATTGTCGCAGCTGGTGGTGAAGAGAAGAAGTCCAAGATTGAGATACCGCTGTTTATCTCGGGTTGTGTCTGGCGGAAGCTGCAGGATCCGAAAGGCTTGACATATTGGTGCGTTGATACGGTAAGTAGTTCTGGTAACACACCGATAGATCCGATTTGAGACTGACATTGAATTTAGCAAGACAAACATTTCACCTTTGAAGATCCCAAAGCTGCGTCTTCAGATGGATCAGCGACTTCTGCGTCAGCGCAAGAGTGGCTCGACACTATCGAGACTGCTAGAGAGATCGCTTTATCGCAGAGCATGTCAAACTCTTACTCCGGCGAGGACCATCTCAAAGATCTCCAGTCAGGGGTACCGTCATCCTCTCGTGGTCTTGATCTCGATTCTCCCGGGCCGATTGAGAACGGCCCAACTCGCCACACTCTCCAGAAGAATCATTCCAGCGACGACTCGTTTATGGGTCGGAAACGCTTCAGCAAAAGACAGTCAAAGAGCGGACTCGCTGCCGTTTTTTAAATTCAATGATAACTACACAATTTCTATCTTTCTTACAGAATCTCAGGTTACAATCGGATCTGGTGTGCCTGATCTTATCACTCCGATCGGCAAACCACATCATTGCTTCATTTCTATAGCAAGGCTGTAGCGCATTACGACACGATTACGCAGCGCCAGTTTCATGCATTGGAGGTGTTATAACGGATGGCTTGTAGCATTTGGGCATTGGTGGCATAAGGCGTTCAAGAAGGGACTTAAAGTCTCTATAGATGTTTATGTATGCCGTCAGGCAGTGTACTGAAGTTCAAGTATCCCTTAGATCTATGACTCCGATTAGGTCACCCTCGCTCCAGGCACCCGTCCTCATCAAAACGTGCGTTTCGTGATTGTGAATCTATAATGTTCATTATAGACACACCTCTAGTAGGTCTCCAGATCTACCGCAGCCTCAATCTCACAATATCCCGTAATTTTGATCCGAATATATATATGGATTGATAGCGGCCTAACACCGTAATTGATCACTGCGCAATGTCAGCCGCAATAGCTTAATGGTGGAGCGCAGCACTAGTAATAATGAGGTTCTAACTGCGATTCTTGGTTGTGGCATTTGTACACTTAAAATCTTTGTTTTCGCTCGGTTAGATCTAAGAATTCTGTGCTAGCGCCGCGATAGTGCCAAAATAGCTGGCGCACACACCAAAAATCGCACAAACCGACCATTTATATAGAACTCAACCATCAACCATCTGGGTGACCCCAAATCGGGCAGAATTGAAGCTATACACCTAAGCATCTGTTTGCCTCTATTCCCCCCCTAATAGCAGCCCTCGTCGTCGCCCTGTAGTCCCACCACCACCATAATACCTGCCCCCGTGACCATATATATAGCACCCTACCATCCACCATCTAGGTGACCCTAAATTAGGCCGAATTGAAGCTATACACCTAACCATCCATTTGCCCCGGTTGCCCCCCTAATAGTAGTCCGCGTTGTTGCTTTGTAACCCCACTACTACTATAGTATCTCCGCCGCTTAATGAGTAGAGCTGTATTGATATCAGGGAATACTTAGGTAGTACCTAGATAATTAATCAGCTAATAGTGATGGTATAGGAAGCAGGGGGGGGCTTATTGAGTACGTGTTTAGCGCTAGAGGTAAAGTATCTGATTTGGGAGGTAATTTGATGATGGTAGGGTTGTAGGGCAATGACGAGGGCTGCTATTAGAGAGGTAATGGGGGCAAATAGATGACTAGATGTATAGCTTCAATTCAGCCTGATTTGGGGTCACCTAGAAGGTTGATGGTGGAGTTCTAAAAAATCAGTCGATTTATTTTGGTTTTGGAATTTGCCCGCAAAAATGTGCCAAGACCTCCCAAATTTATTAAAATATGAGCTGCATAGCATGAGCCATAGCAGTAGCTGAAATATGCAATTAGGGGGGCAAAAGCAAGCTTATATATACAGCATCAAGATTGCCTACTTTGGAAGGATCTTATAAGGTGATGGTTGAGTAATAGCTGCAGATTTTTGGTCAAAATCCAAAAAACGGTGGTTTTCACCCCGCAGACCAATCGCGCTAGCACAGAATACTTGCAGGCACGATACTCAAGTTGAAATTATTTGCGGTTGTACGGACAAAAACCTTGGCGCCGTCCCACTGTATGCGAGAAATTTGGAATTGCTGAGCACGACTACCTCCAACTAATTGATATCTAGATTGCCTCCCATTTTCACCCGATATACATATGACATAATTCTAAGCCGATCTCAATCACGAAATACAGGTGCTTGCGCTACTACCCACATGTCAACGACAAAACCATTACAACCACTGTCAAGTAGATGGACGGCGACAACGGCTGCCTCCGAGATTATCACCTCCCACGCCTAAACCTATCAGGGCACATGCTGCGTCAATATCGAGTTCAGAATATCTGGCTCTGATATCTGGTGTGATTTCCTCCGATATTTTTGTTCGCTTGGCTACTGGTAACGATTCCAGCGAAGTCATTGGCGATTGCGCAGATGAGCTCTCCTTGTCTTCAAGTGCTACGTCGCTCTCGAAGAGCGCACGCTTTGGGTAGCTTCCCTTCTTGCGTCCTAAAGTCTTACCGGCACGGTGGTCGCGTGGGGTAGATGTGACATTGATTGGTGGCAACTCTCTCTGCCTGGGCGAGTTCACTGGCGTCCACTCTGACGAAATTGGCGAGTCAGGATATACGCTACGCTCACTATCCGTGGCATATCCGCTTTCGAAATCCATTATCATTCGTGACTTGGGGCGTAGAGTGGGCTTTGCTGGCCACATGGATGCAGTGAAAGTACTCGTGGTTCGAGGACTGATAGCCATGGACGATTCCCGGGACTGAGACTGATACGCTGTTGCTGCTTCGGTACAATGTTGGATGATGCTGCGGCTGACGGACAGCTGCATCCAGGCTCCTTGCTCTGGCACCTCACACATGGACACGAAGTCCGGACCGAAGACAGGTACCAGCACGTATCTAATGTTGTAGCAAAACCTGGAAGCAACGGCCTTTGCTGCCTCAAAAGGGACCCAGTAACCTGGCATGGTTAGTAAATTTGGACCACTCAGCAGGAGATCAGTACCTTGTGCAGAGATGGAACCACCAGTAATGCTATGAGAAACAGCACTAAGTCCAGGATTTGCACTCATGATCTTCGCTGGCATTGTCTGGGTAGGTTAGCCTGATCTGCCTAGATTGCATTGCGAGAGGGGGAGATAACCTTTGAGTGGCCTAAGCTCTTAATGAATGAGGTGATTCTTACCAAGCCCACATTATAATCCCACATCACGGCGTGCGGATCCTTCCCACGATCATCATCTGGCATCCTGAATGTGTACTGATACACTTTGATCGAAGTAAGCTTCCTGAAAATCGTTGGGACTGGTCTCCTACGTACCTTCGAATCCGTCCCTACCTGTCCTCTGTTGGAATGTCTTTTTCTCGCTGTTGTATGGGATCCGCTTGGGGTACTCGCAGATTTGGCCCACAGGCTTGACATCGAATCGCTCGTATGCTGCAGCAATTGTCTCGTTTTGTTCCTCATAAGGAGGGTAGTTGATCTCGCCCTTAGGCTCGGCCTTCACGAAAGTTGCTGCTGCCTTGGACATCTTCTGCTTCTTGGCTGATAGCAGTGTCGACGAGAATCTCTCCGTATGTTGAGGTGAGGCAGACTTGGAAGGTTTTCGAGGCCGCTCGAACGAAGGCGGCAACGGGTTCAGCAACGACGCAAGAGGGACCATGATGAGCTGTACTGTAAATGAACCAGGGCGAACGGCACGAGATCCTGGCAATGACTTGTTGAAGGTCCAAAAGCGGTTAACAAGCGGTCTGATGGCCGAATGAGCTGCGAAGATCCGCAGAAGTCCAGGGTTGAGATCCAGATGTGGTCTATGGAAATAAAGTCCGAAGAGGGCTGTTCGTCTAATATACCTACTGAGACAACACTCTAGCTGCCAAGGATGAGGTCCTAATGTTGTGGGTGGGAACAGAAACGGATTGGAAGCTCGTCCAATCAATGTTCCGCCTGACCCAACCCTGGAGCCAGCTCCAAGTCGACAGCGTCCTTCAGAACAAAGGCAAGCTGCACAAGAAGTCAAAGTATTCCACCTACTTACATGGCTCTGCTAAGCGGCCAAACCGCTGATTGAATGCTTCCTTTCAGAATTGAAGGTTTGCAATAAAATCAAGCATTAAGATGCAGACCGCCACTCGCGATTCTTTGTTTCTTCTGATGCAGACCCTGGATGCGCGCCTCCTAACCCTAATCTAGATGCACAAGAAAGGTTAGGTACGATGTGAGAGCGCGTCTGTCAGACTTGACAACTTGACGGGTCTAGCCTAGAGTTGGATATGGCTAATCCTGGATGAGTGTTGGATCCAAAGCAGCGGTGAATCGTATAGGCGCAAAACATGTGGCGATGCTTGCTCGGTATTGATTCGATGAGATTGGGAGCTTTGATTGCCGTAACGACTACAATCAAACCTCAAACAGAGTATCCTGTATTGATTTTAGGATACCCTCCAGCGTAGTTTCTAGCGAGGCGTCACCAGATTGGCGCACGAGGTGTGCTTTCGGGCTCTTTTCAAGGATTCCGAGCAGTCATATCCACCTGTGACGCTAGAGGAACCCTTAGGGCATGGTTGCTATCGAAGTCGTTGGGCGAATGTATCTCACCGTCTATTCGGAACCCGCAATTTCAGACTTCGTCTTGACTCTTGGCCTCGCTGGCCACTTTGGAATGGCAATATTTGAAAAGCAAATAGCCCAAGTCCGCCACTTCATGAAAAGAATCGCGACATAAGGTGTTGACTCTCCATGACTTATTGTGGTCATGCTCTGGTTTCTTCCTGTCAAAATTCAGTATCGGTCGCCTCCAAATGGATTCATGATGGTGCCATACGGGATATCCTGATCTGGTGAGTATCCAGTCGGGTACTAGCAGCAGGGGTCGCGGCAACAGACTTGATTCCGGCACGACGAAACAAATCTCTGATCAATGACTCAAATTCCTATTGAGACTCGATGCATGTATACCTGAGCTTTGGCCCAATCACTGCCGACTAAGTCTTGTGACCTGCTTGAGCCCAATATCGCACGAGACGAGGCTAATTTTTCTTCCCAAACAGTCATAACGTATATTAAGGGAACACCACTTACGGGCATTACTACTACACGAACAAAATAACGCCGATAATAGTGATTATTCGGCGTAGCGCACGTCATGGCTTTCCGAGTTCGATGATCAGCCACAGCATAATGCTGTGGTGGGCCGCCTGTTCTCACCTCAACAATGTCCTAGCCTGGTGGAGCCTCATTTGATGAAGAACAGCAGCCGCTTTTAGCGCATTGCCACCAATCCTTCAGCATATTTTGTTCTTTATTGGTCCCCGCATGAAGGGAAATCCATCCGCACGCCGTTATGCATGCATGACACAGGGATTATGCAGATGGCATTGTTTTAAACCTTCCTGGAATAACAGTCCATCAAAAAGTCCAACTGCTATAATTATCTAGTTCCACTTTTGATGCTTTCCGCGTCAATATGTTACGAACGGCCTGATTGAGGACGCAAATTTGTCCTAGCGTGAGAATTTTTCACCAGCAAACTGATTGTTTGCGAGACCGAGAAATGTTGACTGTCGATCTGATCACACAAGAACTATTGCCACGACCTTCTTTAACGGACTACCCAAGAACACGTTCTCAGGGCGCTTTTGTCACCAAATCAACGGTATGGCCTCCACGAGAATCAATTTTGAAATGTTCCGACGACGCCTTGAGAGCCTAGAATCACCAAGTCCAGGATAAGGGCACCAATAGCTAAGCTTCTAGAGGTGGAGAAGACCATCCTCACGATGATCAAAGCCAGCCCGCTTGGCTCTTCTTTTGGACTCTTGATGTGCGCGAAATTTGCACTCCCAATATCTCGAATATAAGCGAAACGAACGGCCAATAAAAGACTAGATTCAATACCCCAATTTCGGGAGTCCGATATTTGAGAGGAGATAATGAGATAATGAGATAACGAAATATGGATATTGACCTCTCCAATATCAACATCGAACGAATACAGTAAGACCCGCCCGCAAAAGCCCACATGCAGTAGCCACGAACCATACAGCTGATCAGATCCATCGATAGGTTAGATCTTCAGGCACGAAGACGCAGGGTAAAGGGGAAGGGGGCAATGAACCTCTCCCTGCTCTCGGACACTATCGAATATCGGAGGGAAAATGCGACTTTGTCACATCGCCATCATCACATCCCCACGTTCTCTGCAACCTCCGCATCAGCCATTAAGAAGCATGTACGCATGATCTGCATACGCATGCCACATAAGTCAATCTTACCCTCCCCATCCAGCACCATGCATAACACCAACCCCCACGCCGCTCACTGCACCTCGACTCGGCCTCCCATCCCCCCACGCGAACCAATATTGAATCAGAGCTGCCAACCCACCTTACGGACGTAAGTCCTCCTTCCTGCACGCCATTGGCGCCACCCACCAATTAAGCTTTAAGCCTGCTCCAAAAACCGCGTCTGGACAGCGGCTGTGAACGGTTGCTAGCATTCCAACCTTCTAATTTGCTACAATAACTCGGATGTTTTGGCGGGAGTGTGCATTAGGAGGCTCAACGAAAATCCAATTCTATGAGAGCCTGTGATGCGGGAATGGACATGGGAACGGTGAAGGGGGCACGGCTGGTGGCGTGGCTGGATTGGCGAGGGAGATGCAGGATGCAAGAAGCTGGATGGGGGGATGCGTGTTTATATTAGTGGTGGTTTGGAGTAAATTAAGCACGGTTCGTGGGGTGGCATCTGCGAAGGGTACTTGCTGATTTGTGGATTTTGAGGCGTCGAGGTTGGAGAAGGGAAAGGGGGGGGGGGGGGGTGTTACGAGGAAAGTCTCGTTGTTTTCTCTTCGAATCGGGTTTGGAGCATAAGGCAGCCGACGTAACACGTCATTCGACATTGATGGAAGAGAAGCGTGAGTGGCTCGTGACGTGAGGAGCTTACGGCATGTACATCGCCACCTTCTTATGCTACTAGGCACTTGGTTTTGTGCAAAGCCGATGTCAGAATTCTGCTCTTCGAGGAAATGGTATTCAAAGTTCAGTGCTCGAGGAAAGACGTCGCCCGATATCTAGAATGTAACAAGAGCTGCTAAGGAATAATGTACACATGGCCGCACCTTTTGCAACGCATATTGAAATGGGAACGAAACCAAAAGCATGCTGTTCAAAAAGACCATACGTAGCCATGGCCTTGAGGCATGGTCAAAAGGAAGCGCAACGAAGCACGCGGCGAACCCAAAAACCACTGCGCAAACCTAGTCATCACTATCGTCATTATCATCAAAGTCCGCGGTGACACCCTCATCCTCATCCTCATCATCGCTGATAACCCATTTCTTAGGAGCAGCAGCAGCACGACGACCGGGTCTCCGTGCAGCAGGAGCCTCATCCTCGTCCTCATCGTCGTCCATGATCTCATCAGCAATCTTCTCAACCTCATCGTCATCTGCCTTCGCTGCTTGCTTAGCCCTCATAGCTGCATAAGCTTTCCCTACAGGACTAAGGACATTCTTCTTAGGCTCTGGCGGCTGTGAAACAGCCTTCGTCGCCTTTTTAGCTGGCGCCTTGGGCTTGGGAGCTGCCTTGGGTGCTGGTTTTGGCTTGAAGGCTTTGGGAGCATCGACTATATCGTCCATCGAGTCGTCCTCGTCGTCGGATAGAATGGCCTCTCGTGCAGTCACTGCTGGGCCCTTTGTAGTGGTGGGTGGTACAAGCATGGAGTAATTCGTATCATCGGCATCCATATCGACTGTCTGTTTGGAAGGTACAGGTTTCTTCGGAAGCCCTGAGCTACTGCTAGGCCGGGACGCCGACGCAGCGAACAGCTGCCTGGAGTTGTCTGCTGAAGCAGTATCAATGCCTTTGACCATCTTGCCCACATCAAAGAGCATGTCCTCTCCATCAGAATCAGAATCGAGGGTGTTGTATTTGACAGGCTTGGCGGCGGCGGCACGGGGTTGACGGGTGGCAGTGGGACGGACGATCTCCTCATCTTCATCATCATCTGCATCAACTCGTTTCTTAGGTGCTGCCTTCTTGAGTGGAGCGGCTGTTCTAGCTTTCGTTGCTTTATGGACATCATCACCGGACCCATCGAGGCTCATCCAGACATCGTCGACGGACTCCTTTGGAGCTTCGAGTAGATTGAGGGTCTTCTGCGCAGCTTTGGCTGCAGCTGAAGGGGCTTTGGGCTTGTCGGATGTTTTGGTCTTTGCAGGTGGAGGCGCCAAATATGAAAGTAGACCCCCAACAGGCTTGGGTTGCTTGGGGACCTTCTTGGGTTTGGAAGCGCCTTCGAAGTCGGAATAATCGGACTCAGCTCCCTTTCTTTTCCGTCCACCTAGACCACCCCCACCACCCATCTTACTCGATGCTCGGCGGTTCAAACTCGAGATTTTCTTTTGACGCTTGGCTTCGTCGTCGAGCTGGAACCTCCACTCAGCAATGAATTCGTCCAAATCTCTCCTCCATAGGTCTTCCTTTGTAAGCTTGAGCAAGGTATCAATCTCAAGCTCCTTATCGCCGACCTGTTTGAGCAATTTCTCAACTCGCTCCTTGGTCAAAGACCAAATAGGCATCTACGATAGGGTTAGCAATACCGTAAAACACAAATGGCTACACACTTACACCCAGAAGATAATCATATGCGGCAGCACCAATTTCAACATCTTCTTCCTCTTCTTCATCGTTGTCCGCAATGGGAGCAAGCTCTCCTTCCTTGACGGAGTCGGAGACCTTGGGAAACGTCTTGAAATTTTTCTCCTTGAGCTCCTGAACCAAGACCATCTTCTTCTTTTTCGAAACTACAAGCTTGCCATCAATGATCATCTGGACAAAGCGAGCTTGATTTGTAAATTTGTCCAAATCCTTTTGCATCTCGGACAATTGATATGCCTACCAAACTTTAGTGAGAAAGAGTCCAGGAAAAAGGGAAAATAGCTTTATACCTTTCGCTTCTCATAGTACTTGATACGTATATTGTAGAATTCTTTCATGATGTCCTCCACGCTGGCGTACTTGGTGATTCTGCCCTCCGCGTCAAAAGCGACTAAATTTGAGGTCGCAACGGACCTGGTCAACTTGAACTTCTCTTCAAGACCCTCTTCGAGTGCCTGCTGCATGTGCTTTTCCTCCATCTTGATGACAAAATGGACATCTTTATGTGTGTTATAGTCATCATAATCCTTGATGAAGGAAGGTACCTTCTCCGCCTTGATGATCTCAACGATCTTATCCTTGAAATCCTGCGTCCACATACGGATGGGTAGCTCAGTAATCTCAACTTCGTTTTCGCCAGTTTGCTTGATAATTCCGCTGAACTTATAGCGGTCGTTGCCCATAGAGGTAACTGTTCCTTTGAAGTCTCTAAACCAGGGGGTCATTGGTTTCATAGGCTCACCATCCATCATGAGTTTGAGATTTTCTACAACGTCTTCAGGATTGTAGTTGGGAATTGAAGAACTCCATCCGGTTCCAATGCCATCCGCTCCGTTGATGAGGACCAAAGGTACCACAGGAACATACGCCTCAGGTTCAATGGTGTGGTCATCGTCAGTGTTGTACGTCAAAAGGGGTTCATCAAGGGGATTGAAGAGTTTCCTCGCAAATGGTGAGAGTCTTGTGTAGATGTAACGGGGACTGGCACTATCACTACCTCCTTGGAGACGGCTACCGAAGTTGCCGCTAGGCTCAAGGCAATTCACATTATTGGAGCCAACGAACGTTTGTGCAAGACCCACAATGGTGCCCGTTAAGGAGGCATCGCCGTGTTGATACGCGGTAAGACCGGAAACGGAACCAGCCAGCTCGACGACTTTTATGTCTTTCTTCAAATTCCTCTTGAAACAAGTGAAGAGGACTTTGCGTTGCCCGGGTTTGAGGCCGTCTACTACCGATGGAATAGATCTTATGTTATCTGCCATACTGAAAAGGATCAACTCCTTATTGACGAAGTCTGTATACGAAACGATCTTGTCAGAATGATCGAGGTATGTCCCTGGCTTGAATTGACGAAGCCATTCTTTCCGCTCATCTGCTTTCTTCTTCGAGAAAGCAAGGTCAATGAGATCGGCCTCACTTTCTTTCATGACATCAAACTCCTTCCGATGCAAGTCCAGATCTCGAAAGTAAACCTGTGCTTCTTCGGTGGAGCTTGTCCCCAATCCCTTGTAGTACTTATGTTCCCAACCTCGCTCGTGCTTGTGTTCCTCCTTCCACGCTTCATATTCCGGCATAGTAAAGAATGACTGTGCGGCTTTGGGCTTCTTTGGGTCGCCCCTGTAGACCTTGACAATGGGTGTGATGAATTCAACAAGGAAGTCAGGTATCTTCAACAAACTAGGAAATTGGACCTGGAGAAAGTTGATGAGTAGGCCTTTAATGTGGCTTCCATCGTGATCCTGATCTGTCATAATCATAAGGTGTCCGTAGCGTAAGGTCTTGCAGTCCGTGTAGGTTGTCTTATGTTTTAGACCCAGGAAGTTCTTGATGTTTTGTATCTCAGTATTTTTCGCAATCTGATCGACTGAAGCGTCTCGTACATTGAGCATCTTGCCACGGAGTGGGTAGACACCAACGTAATCTGGGGAGACGACTGATCGACCTGCTATTGCCATTCCTTTGGCTGAGTCTCCTTCAGTTAGGATCAAAGTACATTTATAGCCTTCTTTGGTCCCTGCTTTATTTGCATCTGTGAGCTTGGGATTATCCATCCGGCTTCGACGGTTTCCATCACTCTTCTTGAGAATTTGATCCGCCTTCTGTTCGGCAAAATGCAGAATATTGGTCACTACTTCGGTCTTTGCGATCTTCTTAAGGAATTCATCACTCAAGACACACTTGCTACCGAATTGAGTGTGCTTGGTCGTCAATTGTTCCTTAGTTTGAGAGGTAAAAGCAGGATTGACGATCAAACAGTTGACGAACAGGAAAATATGATTCTTGATTTGGCTAGTTTTGAGGGCAGCCGCTTTGTTGCTCTTTTTCTTCTTCACAATATCGAGCAGCTTGGTGCAGACTTGGTCTGCGATATAGTTGACATGGGTGCCTCCAGATGTAGTTGCGATGGAGTTGACGAAGGAGACCTGCTGGAATGTCCCATCTGATACCGCAAATCCGACTTCCCAACGTATGTCTGGATTGTCGGTGATGATGTCGGAGGTATCATTTGCTGCCTCTTCACCACGCTCCTTCTTTATCGCTTTGGTGTACATCTCCATGTACTTCTTGAAGCTATTGATTTTGATCCTCTTCCCATTCAGCCATACTTTGACACCCTTGCTGGTGCCTGCCAAATCGTAAACTCTACGCTTAATCAATGCTTCGAAGTCGTCATCTATGCCGCGCATCCTGAATTTCTTGAAGTCCGGCGTGAAAGTGACCTTCGTGAAATCGTCGCCCTTGTTTGCGACTATGGAAGCTTTCCCCATCTTGCTCATATTTTCGGTCCATGTCTGTGTGTACTTCTTCTTGGTCTTCGAATCTGCAGTTTCAAGGGTGAATTGAGTACTGAAAACATTACAGAGCTTAGCACCATAGCCGTTGCGGCCTCCCGTGACCTTTTCTTGGTCATCATCATAATTTGAAGAAGTTAATAAGTGACCAAAAATCATCTCAGGAATGTATATCCCCTCCTTCTCATGGATTTCAATAGGGATACCTCGCCCGTTATTCAGGACGCTGATCTCGCCTTTCGCGCGATCAACGGTGACCTCGATCGTATCCATATTCTTGTCTCGCTGCTTGTTGTCGGCAGCATTGACTAGGATCTCGTCAAATATCTTGTAGATGCCCGGCACAAAATTGACGGTCCTCATCTCCATCGACTCCAGCTCACTGTTGAAAACCCACATCTGCTTCTCCTGGAACTCAACGGATCCGATATATGTGTCTGGCCGCTTGATGATATGTTCGAGCTGGGTCAGCTTCTGATATGTCTCCGTTGCTTTCGATTTCTTTTTCGGCTTTGGCTCGTCAGAGCCATCATAGATCATCGATGCCTCAATTGCCTCGGCAATTGCCTCATTCTCGACCTCTCGGAGAGGCTTCGCGCCTACCTTCTTCGGACCAGGGCCTTTCTTCTGCTTCTTCGCGCTGGGTGGAGTCACGGAGAGAAGCGAATCGTCATGTAGTGAAGGGTCTTCGGGGTCAGAGTTCTCATCGTCAGTATCTGGCTTAGGTCGCTTCTTCGATGCCGCAGGCTTTGCTTTTAGCATAGTCTGTGAGATTTTCTTTGGCGCTGGCTTCGTAGCTCCGTCCTTTTTAGGACGGCCCTTGGGAGCAGCAGCTTTAGCTTTAGGCGCAGCCTTCGGTGCAGCCTTCGGTGCAGCTTTTGCCTTTGCCGTCGGTTTCTAAGTGCATAATGAGCGTCATGTTCTGCGGAAGCGGTAGATAGAAGAGATCTCACGGCTGCGGGTGAGAAGTCCGAACTGTTTCCTTCATCGAACATCAACGAGTCTTCCATGGACGAGTCCATTGCGACGCGTGGAACAGCTCGCAGGCTTGGTGTAAAGCGGTGGTAGCAAAGTAAACTCAGACCATGAAGAAGACAGGAAGTACGATAGGCGTCCTTCGTAGGAACTCAACACCAAAGTAAAATAAGTGCTGTTGTTGACTTGTTTTTGTCGGTTGCCAATGTTTACTCGCGGCCATGTCGCGCTCAATATGTCGACCTTGCTCTAACCTTATGTGGAGCTAGTGCCGCTGCGACTATTCAGCCTTATGCAACCCTACTGCTGCCTTTTATTAGAATACAATTTTCCTGGCGAAACTCGTTTTCACATTAGAGAAGGAGCTATATGGGACATTCTGCCAACAAATGTCGCTTCGAGGAATCAAACTAAGCTCAATATATTGCTTCCAAATATGTGTACGCCACCAGTGCTCTACCTTACATTGAGCTTAACTCCCTTCTTGATACCGTGTCGTCCTCACTTGTTCTTTCATTACATGTGGTGGACCGAACTATTCCTGGTCCAAACCCTGAATCTCTTCCCGTAAAACCAGAAAATGATTCCGCACAGACACCACAGAGCCGTCAAGCTCATGTTCGTCATAATTGGTGGTACATAACCACTTGTCTCACTCCATTGGTTGATAAACTTTGAGAACCCATAACCCCACAGATTCTTATTGACAGTGATGCTAACAAAGATGGAGCCCGCTACGGGCTTGTATGAGTCAATGGCGTACGTTGAGGCGATAGCAGGTAGAGCTGCAACTTGGATACCTGTGCAGGTCCATCCAACAATGACGATCACCTGCACGTTGACGATTAGCGTTTTCCGTCAGATCCGGTGCACACTGGAGTTGACGATGCAGGATGGGGAAGCATTTACCTTCCAATTCAATTGATTTTGCCAACCGAATGCAGTAACGAAATTGCCAATCAACATCAGTATGAAGTAGGGGACCATAGTGAGCAACCTCATCTCCGGTTCTCTTATTCCTCCATTTCTTTTCGTAAGTACCATACTAATATAGTCACTCAGTGGACCAGCAGTCAATAAACCTATAATGGCTCCAACCAAGATTGCAAAATTTAAGAAGCCAATCGTTAGAGGTGAGAAATTATAAGGTGGGGCGGCAAATGCTTGTGACTGAAGAAGGTTATCGGTCAAGAAACACGAGGCGCTCCATGAGACGACGAATGAGGCGAACTCCACAATGGGGAAAGCGAATAGCTTCCACGGAATCCATAAATCGAGCGCGATGCTTTTAAATGGGTGCGCATTGGCCTGGAAGAGTTTGAATTGCTGCTTGCTGGGCCTCCCTTTACCAAGCCAAGGGTCTTTTTGCGCGGTCGTGGTATGAGAAAGTCCCTGAAGCCCGGTAGAAGGTGCCTTCTCGATACTGGAGTCTTCCATATTCTGAGTGGCGATTTTCTCATCCGGAAACTTCATGTCGGCCTCAGTAGCGACTCTGCGTAGCTCATCTGGATGTACGCGGTGCCATTTTGTCTCAGGAAATCCAAAGAGACACATGAGGAAGGTTGCTCCAATCAAGCCAACGTTGAGCCACCAAAAGTTGCGCCAGCCAGTGTTGTTTGCGCCTGCATATTCGGCCATTGGACCAGCGATGATAGGACCAATCTCAGATGTTGTCAGTATGGCAACTTAACTCCTTGGATGAATGATCAAGGACATACCATGAGAGAACCGAAATAGAATGCAAAGTAAAGTGTCTGGTATGTTCCCCTCTCATGCAAGAACATCACATCTGCAATGACATTAGGTTGAACCGTCTGGAAGTTGCTGTTAGTGGTGGCGTCTACCATTAATTCGAAGGGGGAGTCTTACTTCAGCAGGTCCAGCAGCAAGACCGTTGAGCACAGAAGCGCCCATGAAACTGCCATATGTCTGGGCTCTAGCTCTCCAGATTGCACTGCCAAAGCAGATCAACAGAGATGCCAAATATACAGGTCGACGGCCGAAAGAAGTGCTCAGTGGAACCCTAATTCCGAATTAATCCATATATATAAAGTCATGAATTGCAGAGCGTACCAGATGAAGTTGCTGAAACCAAGCACCAGGATAGCAACACCAGTAAACTGGATGACGGCGTTCAGATTTGAATCAAAGGCCTCAATCAACTGCGGAAACATGGGTGCCAGAGCCAACGGGCCCATCCCCTGGACGAAGGTGGCAGCGGTAGCACATGTCAGAGTGGAGAACTTCCAGAAGGTGCTCCAATTCTTGACAAAGTTAGCTTGGATTTAGATCCAATGCTTGGAGTAGCTCACCAGCGGATCATTGGGATCATCTGAAGGCTGAGGAACTAGAACTCGATGCGAATGCGACGAGGATTTGACGAAATGATGGCTGCCAACGTCCGTCATAATCTCTGTGCCCGGTACAATTTGTACATGGAGCTCCTCCTCCAATTGGTGGAGCGTCTGTGCACCATTGTAAGCCTTCCGTGAAGTAGTTGGAACGCCACGAGTACCATGTACATTTTCATCGTAGTTCATCTCCATGCTGGGCAAGAATCACAAAGTCGTGACTCTGTCTTCTCAAGCTCTTTCTTGACAATGTCGAGGATCGGGATGAAACTGAAACGCAGCAGCTCCAAGTAGTTCACTACAGCTTGGGTGATACGCCCCGCCGTGGAGAACCGCAGAGGCTACGTGCGTGGGGGGAACTGGTGGATACAGAGAATAGAAGTATAACGCGGTACTCAATATATATATTTATTTAATGTACGGAATATCATGCAGGAGCCCAAAGGCAGAAGGATTGGAGGTAGGTAAACAAAAGCGTAAGCACAGCTCCATTTTGTTAGCAATGCCCAGAGATATTCCTCAGCTCCAATGATGTGCCAGTCTTACAGTCCCTGTGTGGGGTTGCCGTAACGAATGTGCACCCGGTAGCAGACAGCGGCATGCCCCAGGTCCAAGCTCCTGGCTCCTAATAGGCTCCAGCCGCGGCTAAGGGCAACTCTTAGGGGGGATGTATGCGGGTCAGAAGCTTGCCGGCGATCTTTAACAGGGGCATGGCGATCTCGTAGCGTGGTTCCGGCAGCAATCGGCACTTCCTTCGGTCTGCAATCTGACGAACTACACCTTACTCAATTATACGCCAGGAGAGGTAATGAGGGCGAGAAGATCCAGGAAAGGCATAGCGGGGTGTTTGGAGCTTACGAAGCGGCACACGGGGCCTTGATACGGTAGATGAATTCGTACAAGACTCAAAGAATTTCATAGTGAACAATCGCTTGAGAAGCCATATCAAGTTTAACGCAAAATCGTATTGTAGGCGAGAAGGAGCTAACTAAACAACATCTAGAACAGTATCATTATGTTAAAGGAAGTATCCTACACCTGACACCAGACAGCGAAAGATTAGTCTTCCCTAGAGACCCATCAAGTAGCCAAATATGGTCATGAAGTTTCCGGCACCACTACCGTTACAGGAGGATTCGAAGCTGTTCTCTTTCCCCATCCGCTAAAAAAGCCACCACCCAATGTTACTGCTGGAGGCGTGACTTTCGGCGTCTCCTGCGGCTTCGAGGCAGTCGTTGCAGGCTGCATCTTCGGTAGACATGCCTCGCTAGCAGTCGGGCGATGGCCGTTCGCTGCTGCCGCTGGCCCGCCCCCAATCATCTTTCTCAAGGCATCGAGCTTACCCTTCACCTCTTCCAGTTCCTGCCTTGCAACAGCCTCTGCTGTCTTCGCATTGACAAGCTCAAGTAATAAAGCATCTTCTGAAGCTGGCCTATGGTTTTCAGTAGCCAAAACCGTCGAGATGCCAAGGCTACTCGAACGCTTTGAGAAAGGCTGCGTTGGTGCTGTGGTCGAACGTATCGACCCTGATCTTCCAAGCTTGAGTTCCCGCAGACCCCCAGGGCCAGACGGGACGTCAACAGGTGTGGCAGGCACTGACTCAAATTCGCTATCAGTGGAGAATCTGCGACTCCTCATATCTTGAAGGCTCTTCTCCAGCCGTTGCTTATCCTGGTGTGCTTCTTGCATTCGGGTGCGCATATCCCGGAACTGTTCCAGAATCCGAGCGTTCTCCGCCTTCTCGTCAGCAAGATGGCGCGTCAAGTCAGCAGATCGAGTTGCCTCAACCTCATACTGGTCTTTCCAGAGCCTGAGGTCCTCCCGCATCTGATGCTTTGTCTGCTGTGCTAGAGAAGACCTCTTATCAGCCTTAGTGCTACTGAAGTGCTCTTCTAACGCACTCAGAGACGCTTCAGCATCCTCGAATTCTAGCTCTAATATTTCAGCCGTTTGGTGCGTCTGGTCTTCAGAAATGGATTCCAAGGGGGCTGGCTTCCTAGCTCGCTCGATAAAACGTTGAACGGCAGCTCGATCATCCTCTCGCTCCTCGCGTTCTTTTTGCAGCTCGCCAACCAATATTGCCTGTTCCCGCTGCATGTCGCTGAGTGCTGTCAACAGGTCTTCAATCTGGCTGTGAAGATCTCTATCCTGACTAGTGACTCCTGTTGATGAGGTGGCACTGTTGCCAAAAGTGACAGACTTCGGTGGCGTACAATCAGCCGATAGATTTCTTGACATTGCTGTTGCCTCTGTTGACGTTGCACTTAGATGACTCTCGGTGCTCTCGATGGAGTTGAGAGTAGAGGCCATACTCTGCTTAGAAGGCGTTCGACGGAGAAAGCTTGAAGGTCGTGAAGGTGCTGCAACTCCCAAACTTGAAGTAGGCGAGGTCAACTTAGCTAACGAAGCTGAGCCCGCCCAGATACGTCCAAGGAATCGTGAGGCGGCAGCTTGAACATTCGGCAAAGCGCTCACTTTGGCGGTCGAGTCTTCCTTACTTGCTTCCTTGAACGTGCCCTCCAAATTTTCCAGACCTTCACGGGTTACCAGACCGGTCAAGCCCACAAAGTCATTGACCAGGTCGTCGGCATTGCACCCATATGTATCCCATAATGCTCTGGAGAGTAGCAGGCCCATCACATCTTCTAATTCTGTACAAGCCATTATCTTTTTCTCATTCCTCCGCATAAGTGAGAGCGCCACGCGCATCAGGGTCTCGGAGGCGCCTTCGGTCAGTATGACATCGTAGATCCGTAGTAACATAGGCAGCGGGCACGTCACCGCGAAGAATGATAGAAACCATTGTGACACATATAAAGGCTCTATTTGTAAACTTTCAAGATGTGCGGCCACTGTTGGTAAATGCATCGACAGCAGATTTTGGAATTGATAGATGCGAAGGTGGAGGCCGGAAAGATCCGGCAGGAAACATGACCGAAGATCATAGTGTTCCATTAAGCTATTCCGAGTTAGCATACTATCAGCAATGATCTCGTCCTGAGGGTACAGACCGGACGAGCACGCAGAAAGCCTCCCTGTCAGGCATGTGCATCAACAGGGGGCCAACGACAAACCCCAGGCCTTGACAGTATCCAATCTTGTGGTCGTATAAGCTGAAACATTTTAGCACTCTGCCGAGCATCTGCTGACCATCCCCTGTAGGGTCTCGAAACATCTCGACTCCAGGGAAACTACGGCCAATGTCCTTGCCGATTAGGTTCTCATATGGACTAGTTTCCCCACACAGTCTGTCATACTCCTGTTCAAGCAGTGGATCCCGTGACCCAGCGATACTCATCCAAACAACGCCCCGCAATGGTGGTGGGACGCCACCCCTAATTTTGTTAGATGTCAAGGTTGGTAGCCTCTGTGCAGTTTGGGGATAGTCGTTGACAAGAGCGGCCCAGAATTCCAGTTCGGTCATTGGTGGGGGATCAGGTACCAAGGAATACCTCAGGGATGGCTTTGTTGGTTCGTTAACTAGCTTCTTGAGTTGCTGGATGGACGGTGGTCGGCCTTTGGTTCCTTTCCTGGACCTGGCTCTTGCGAGAGCAGCTTTGGGATTTGTTGCCAAAGCGTTGTTCTCTTGTTCAAGTCGTGCAAGGAGAAACGCGGTCGACTTGGACTCACATTAGTATACGGGGCTTCGACACGAGAGACGGCGCCGGAACCTACCTCATCAGAGCCTTCGTCCCGCGGTGCCTGCTCTTCGCTCCTTTCGAGCTCGTCCCAATCGACCTGAGCACTTTCCGTAGAGGATAGGGTACCGGAGCTGTCACTTCTGGAGCGAATGGTGCCTGCGGCGGATAAGGAACGCCTATTTTCGATAATGCTTGCCATCGAGACTGTCGACTCTCTGCAAAGCTCCTTTGGATCTTCTCCGAATATGATAACATTCTCGTCGTCGGTCGAGCTTCTCTGGTCAACCAAAGCAGAGCCCTTCCGTTCTTGTGCCTCGTTGTGACCCTGATCCACGCGGAGTGATTCCTCTTCAGTGTCGTCGTGGACTTCTATGTCGTCGTGGGAGGACGTTTCAAATATAGGCGCCACTGGCAAGTCCGAGAGCTCCACAGTAACCATTGAGTCCGTCGGCAGTGGACCGTTTACAGTAGAAGCAGAGTGGTGTCGGATATCGCTTTGGCCACCAGACGCGGCCTCGGCTGTGTCATGTACATGTTCGTCTTTGGTTGCCATTGTTACTATTCGGGGATCATAGATAGTAATGTCTGAGAGCGTTGACTAGACCAAAGCCCGCTCGATAGTGGAACTATTCGTGGGGTGCAAGGACTGGAATGGAGAGTAAAGGAGAGTAAACAATTAACACAGCTAAAAGAATGGAGCTGGTTCTTGCGGTGGCAGCAGCCTGCTCCTGCCGTAGTAATGAGTGACTATTGAAATGAGGGACAGTATGAAAGACACGACGTGTTGAGTATGGGGTTGGAGGAGTGGATGAAGAGTCGACCACGGCCTTTGTTTCAGGTTTGGGCCCCCTCTCGCGCCCCTGAGCCATCATAAGACGCAGGGTTAGCGGCGGTGCCAATATCAGCCTATCAAACTCTCCCACCCAATTCGCGGGTTCACTACCTTTCATCATTTCACAGAAAATCTCTCCATTCACGGACCATCTCGAAGTGAGTTCCATGACGGGTCTAAGATCCACTTGTTCGATTTGCCCCTATATCTGGTCCGCCGTACCACGCCGTCTTCCAAACACCGCGAAGCTCTGCTCATCTTGGAACCCCATGGTCGTCAAGATACTTGCCAGTAGCTCATCTAACAGTGTCACTATGCAGGTGACTTCCAGCACTTCGCAGGTGGGTTATATGTAATTCCCGTTGGACGAATCTCTTTGGTCCAAGTCCTTTCACAAGCGTTAAACGTTCAAGGCTCATCTCTCGAGGTCTGCTTTACTGAATCACGGCACCAACGGCTAAAAATCCAAAAGCAGGCATGGTGGTGATACATTTGATAATCTTACCACTGCTAACTGGAGACTTTGCATATCGATATGCGTTCAATCGCAACCAATTGGGCAGCTTGAATGTTGCGGTAGGTAAGAAGCTAATTGCCTATATCCTCTCGTTATGGAGCTGCCTCAACAACTATTATGTCAGCACCTCACCATACAGCTTCAGCATTACTCAGCATGGAAGGTGCCAGATGCTTTGAACACTACTAAATCCATCAGTGCTTCCAGACAATTGGAAGAACTCCCCCCCGAAAGACTGCTGGTGATGTCATGACACGTCCGGTACCCGACAACGGCTTACCTCACTAACACCGCAAAGTCTAACGAGATTTCAATAGCTTTCATATATCAAGAACAACTATTCCATACTCTACAGGAGTCCAATCAATCTAGTCAAGTCGCCGTCATGTCTAATAAAGCAGCCGTCTTGAAAGAGGCCAAAGCCCAGCTTACCATTGAAGAGCGTCCCATTCCCAAACCAGGTGCAAATGAACTGCTCGTGAGGAATGCTGCAGTTGCAACAAACCCCGTAGACTGGAAAATGCAGAGCACTGGCAACTTCATTGAATCGTACCCAACCATCCTTGGTAGCGACATTGCTGGCACAGTTGAAGACGTTGGCTCAGGAGCTACCCACTTCAAGAAGGGCGATAGGGTCACTGGCTTTGCAAGGGTGATAGCTTCGAAGAATCCCGACCATGGAGCTTTCCAGCAATATACAATTGTCCAGGAATGTGCAGCTACAAAGCTTCCTGACTCCATGAGCTTTGAAGAAGGATCAATCCTTCCAATGTCCATTGCAACAGCCGGAGTGGGTATGTTCCTGGATCTAGATATTCCTCGTCCACCCGCGAAGCAACAAGGCGGCTTCCTTGTCTGGGGTGCCTCTTCCTCCGTTGGCTCAGCTGTTGTCCAAATTGCAAAATCACTTGGCTACATTGTTTACGCAGTCTGCAGCCCTCGTCACTCCGCCTACGTCCAGAAGCTCGGTGCACACGAGACTTTCGACTATAACGACTCTTCTATTGTTAAGAAAATCACACAATCCCTAAAAGCCTCGAACCAGCATATAGTAATGGCTTACGACGCCATTACGGAGCACGGCAGCGCACCCATGTGTGCAGAAATTCTCAGCAGCTTCGGCGGAGGCAAGCTTTGCACGACGCTCCCATACCCCGAAGATGCGACGAAACCCGCTGTTGTGGATGTGGTGAGTCCTTACGCAGCCAGAGTCACTATGGATGCGCAAGACTTTGGCAGATGGCTCTTCAATGAGTGGCTTGAGAAGGCCTTGGCTGACAAGACCTACGTGCCGAGCCCGGCCGTTGAGAAAGTCGATGGAGGCATTCAAGCTGTGCAAAAGGCGTTGGATATTCATAAGAAGGGCTTGAGTGGGAAGAAGCTCGTCATTCCCTTGTAGACTGATACAAAAGCATAATATAATATGACTTGGTATGAATAGTTCATACAGCGTGCAAGAAAAAGCTTGATAACGTTCCTCAACATCGATTCATACGTTCCAGCGGCGAGTAAAGCAATCACCAATTGCTGGCAAGCCCTCTCAGATCTCCTCATCAGGATCGTATAAATCCAAACCCCCAAACACCTTCGGCTTCTCCTCGACCCTCCGCTCCGCCCTCCTCTCCACCCTCCTCTCCTCTTCCTCCCCTTTTCCCTCCATTCCCCCTTCC
>NAPT01000413.1:0-26514 GCA_002927785.1 Cladonia uncialis
GAGGAGGGCCAGGACGGTGAGAGAGGGACAGGGGATGGGGGATTGGCGGTTGAGATGGCGCAGAATGGGCAGTCAGGGTTTGTGAGGTAAGGTTTGGAGGGCATTGAGGGAGGTTATTAGGGCCGAAGGTATCGAGCGGTGGTAGATGACTCGATAGGTGCAATACTTCGGAGCGTAATCCTTGAAAGAGGCCTTGTTGATATTGCTATCGAGACGTTGGGAGGCAGTTGGCTGAGTGGTAGTGGGAAGAAACACTATTAGAGCGCTGGGAGAAAGCAGTATAAATGATAATAGAACCGACGGGGGCTTTGTATTCTCGGATAGTATTAGTAGGTAGTGTAAGGTAGTGTAGAAGAAGTGTAATGTAAAAGACAAGGGTCTAGAGGTCCGATGGGACTAGTGGAAGACTTTATCAACCTGGACGACAACGACACTTAAGAATCAAAACATCTACATATATCTGGATAATTTGTACATAGTCGCAGAAGTCGATACAGCACTTCTAGAGCAATTACAAGCGGCATAGGGTAAAGGTCAGGAACAATTCCCGGGATTGAAGGACATGCAGCGACGTCATCACTCCCGTAAATAACCTTTCCCATCTCAAATTCAGTTCCCGTACCTAAAAACGCGTGAACCTGCCAGCCTAACCACGCTGCACGAAGTTGTTCCAAGTAGCCGAGCCTTTTCTCACCACTATGCAAGGACTTGGTCTTTTACGGGCTCAGCACAATAAATGGGTTTTTATCAAAAATTACATATATCCATCTTCAAGCGTAAGTGTATATCTCTCCTTTGCCATGTGCGGAAGCCTATACCAAAAGATGAGCTCGAGTGATTACGCTTGTCTCCGTCGTCCGTCATCAGAACTTTCCTTAAAATTAACAGGTCACATTTTGAAGTGGTTAAAGACGTCTACAATGCGGCGAGTTACGGTAGCTTCGCTGAGCCGTAACAAGCATACGAATCCAATACAATGAGACAAGATCGCTGTCTTCTATGTGGAACAAGTCGGCTAAATAGTCAATTTTTCTCTTCTGCCGATTCGTTGAAATCCCCTTCCTCCGCAGAAAAGAGAGGTGAAGAATTTGTTTGCCTTCTCGTTTGCAATTGAATCTATTAGTTTTACCGCATCTACTCGACGACACAGCCCTTTGGGTTGGTTAAGCATTGTTGGATTAGAGCAAGTGACAGGTAATTAGTCTGTATATGTGGATCAAGATGAAGACTCGTCCGACTGCCCCGGAAGCAGGATTGGAGATCTGGATAGTTAATGTGACGTGTCTGACATCGATGCTGATGGTGGGGTATGGAAAAGGAGATGGTCTGAGTAGACTCGTGTCATGGTGTATAATCGTGGCGTATGGCGGATGGAATACAAAACTTGATTAGGTATTGAAAGTCCGTTTGGGGAGAGATGTGTCTGATTTGGGTTGGAGGACCGTTGTAAGGAGATGGGGGCAATATTCAAACGGGATCGGGGTTTAAGATGGTCTTGTTGGCTGTGTCAGAAGACAAAATCGAAGCTTGAGACTAAGAATTTGCATTGATAGAGACCAAGTGGATGCCGGGAGTGATAAGGCGAAAGGTTTGTTGCAAAGGGTAGATACGGGCTAGATCTGTCAGAATTAGTGATAGCGGAGGCGTATATCACCAATGTCAATCATACAAAACTACAGTCTAACATGGATCATGGTCAATCTTGCGATCTATATTTACAATCCCTGGAAATATGTACAGGCATGAAAGTCAGAAATGTATGGTTCAATCCTACCAGTCTCATCTATTCGCCCCCAATGCTATTCCCTGCCATTGTCATGCCATCGAATACCTACAACGCAAGCAGGCATTCAGCTTTTGACAATTCTTTGTAAGCTCTCATGGTAGTCCTCGTCCCTCGTTCACAGCGTTTGCGACTTGGCTTGTGTTGGGTCGATTCTCTGATGCCAATTATTGGCTGTCATGCCTTACCTTTTCAATGCAAACCGCACAAGCACTCACCAGCGTATCGCTCATAGCTATCTATGTATAATTCATCGCTAGAGGTCGTTGACTTGACTCCTTCATTGTTTTCAATGGCATTTATCCAGGATGCCCAGCGAGTGCCTGGTTCTGGCTCCGGCCAGCCTCGATAGGGTGTAAGGACTTTCCGGAGTCTGATCATCCATGGTGCGAATTGTACATCGACAAAGGAGATATGTGGGCCGAGGAAGAATGGACCAGAGGGGTCTGCGGCCTCGACAATCTTTTGAATTTCCGACTTCAATTCGCTGGCATGCTCGACTTGCTTAGTGGTGTCCTGGGCTTGGAGCAAACCGTAGAAATGAGGTAGGATCTTGCGATTGATATGGTCAGACCAAAGTCGACAATTAGCGCGACTCTTTGGGTTCCCTTGCGGGAGTAGAGGAGCCCCAGCGTTAAGGTCCTCCAGGTATTCCATGAGCACGGAGCTTTCATAGCATCCCCAATCGCCATGTTGTAGCGCCGGAATTAGTCCACGAGGATTTACTCGCATGAGCTCATCTGGCTTTTTGTAGGGATCAACCTCGATGTACTGATAGCTCAGACCTTTGACTTCTAGTGAGATCCAAACTCGCTGAACGAAAGGACTAGCAAAGGCGCCTTGGTCAGTCCCATTTTGGGAGTGAGGGAGTATTTTTAGACCTACCAGAAGCAACTCCCGTACAACTTGAGATCATGTTCCTTAGAGTGCTTCTTGACAGTGTTCAAAGCAGCGCCTGTGGCTTTCTTGTGGTAGGTTTTCTGGGTGGTGTTAGCGTCGTCAGACATTTTCTTCATGAATTGATGTTGGAACAATAAGGGTAAAAGGGTTGGACAGCACTTGGACAGCACAGATGATCATCGAAGAATCCAATGACCACAATCATGTCATTGCTTGGGTTTTGTTCGGGCGATGACGATAGCGACCGCTTTCGGACTAGGCGCATGCAAGTAGACGTATGTAGTTTGTTGCTGCTTTGAAAAGACGCTTGTGGCTCCAATACAGAAATGCAACTATGATACATAAGACTTACCAGTGATTTCCTCCGTTCTTTCTCTTCTTTTATAAAATATCGGTGAATACTGCTCTTCTTAACCTTATCACTCTCTTCAATGGTATGTTTATGTGACCCTGCTGTCCCATCGCCTTTGCCATTCGCGCCGTTCCCATTGACCCTCTGAATTGTGTAATATCTTGCTCCGTCGTGACCAGGCTCTGAACTCTGGTCATTAGATCGAAGTACTCCTAAAGGTTGCGAGTTCTGCTGGTTGGGTGAGGGTCGACCAGGAGCGAATGGATCGTCGTTTGCTGGTGTTTCAACTGGGAAGTCCGTGCCTAACAACGCTCTCGCACCTGGGAAGAATTCTGTTATTTTGATTTTGACATCGCAGAGATCCCGTTCTCGCGCTTGGCGCTTCCGTTTCTTCTTATTAGGATCATTTGACTTTGCTGTTCCTGGTGGCCGTCCTTTCAGCCGGCAGTCCCAGTAATGGGAAACGAAGGGCTTTCGCTTGTAGCGTTGGGTTGAGCGATGTGAATATATGTTATCAACATGTGGAAAGTACGTCTGAAATCTGCAGGAGTACGTTTAGTCGAGTAATGACTCTAGCGTGTGAATAGTAAGGACTTACTCGTCTTCAGTCAAAGTAATTGTCTCATCAACATCAAACAGTTTCTGTCGCCATTCTTGAAGGTTTGGTGGATCCAACACCCTCTTCATATTACTGAAGTGTCCTTCTGTAGTTCCCCCATCCGTTACTGGCACGGGCCGTAAATCTAGCTCATGCTGAAGACGACCCAGTTGCTCGTCATGGTTCAGGTGCTGGCTCAGCAGCTGGGGATGTGGTGAAAGCACCCCGAATTGACCACGATCTACCTCTTTCCCTGGATTTTGTTGCCTTCTTGTCTGGGGAAGAACTCCAAACATTCCATTATCGGGCTGGCCGAATCCATTGCCCTGATGGGCAACTGAGCCGTTTGACCGTATCTCCTGAAATCGGGGCGGACCTCTCTGCCGCTCATATTGGCCGTTCTCGAAGGCATTGCGCTGGTTGGGATGGTGTATCTCAGGCTGATCGAGCTGTGGATCGAAAGGGAACGGATCTAGTCCAATATCCTGCTGCGATGCTAGGGTTGGATGTGGCGGAAAGGACGCGGAGTGGAATATAGTTCCATCATGAATGTTCTGGGGTGGAAAATGGGAAGGGATAGGTCCTTCCATAGCAACAAAGCCGCCTCCGATCTCGTCGTTGCTAACCTCGTGCTGCTTTATGGTGTTGTTATCCGTCAATGGCAAGGGTGTCGCCATTTACGTGAGGCTAGGTCCAACGGGGATTAGCGTCTAAGGCCCCCATCCTCATCACCAATTTCCTCCTCCTCTCCTCCAATACATCATCCGATCCGTCAAATAATTACTTATATAGGCCTTCGTTTGCTCTACTTATCAAATCGGAGGCGACTGAAATGGACTGTCTAATGATTGTCAACATGATTCATAGAGGTTCTCGGCAATGTCGTTGATTCAAGCATGCTGCATAAGGGTGCCTCATGGCACACGGTTCAATTATTCCTTTTTCCACAGTCTTATCACTACATCTCAGACCTGTCCCTGCAGAATCAGCGACTGATCCGATTTGGGAGGCTATTCAAAGATTTACGATGCTCGAATAAGCTCATTGTTCCTCATACACATATTGCGTGCTATGGGACGTTTCTTGCACTATTTCTATCATGCCTTATCTTAGTCAGATATCGTCTTCGCACAACGCAACGTGCCTGTTCAAATGTGGCAATTATTTCCATACTTAAGTAGGTAGTAAGTTAACCAGTCTTCCACGGCAACCGAAACGCCATCGTGCATTTGGACCGTATTTACTGCCTGCCTCTAGCATTGTGTAACATCTCCTCCATCACTCCAACAGCCAGAAGGCGTTCGCAGACACGTCTTCGGTACATTCCTTACAACAAACATGCCGTCTGTTAATCATGCCTCAGATCCACAAGACGCAGAATTCCTTTTAGAGCACCCCAATGCACAGTCGATCCATGCACTAAAGGACCAAACGATGGCCGATCTCGGGGATTTCCTTGTCGTGTCACCATACGCCTTTCAACCACATCTACTCGACCTTAGAAGGCTTGAAACATCCCAGAATCTGCTTGCCAGGGCATTGACGCTCTTGAAGCCTGTGCGGTCGGATTATGCAACTGCTCCGTTCCATGAATCATTCAACTGGACCTCCGTGGTTGACTATCTGAGGTTTCTGAACGAGGAAGCCGGTCATCTCTGGAGCTGGCAGCACTTTTACATTGTCGTATTCAGATCTCAGGTTCCTCCGACCACCAATCGTGTTGAACTTGGGGAACTTGACGAAAAAGCCCACGCGGAGGCTACTCAAAGTGGAGGCTTACTGAAGTACTGGTTTGGAAAACCTGATGAGGACGGTAGGAACTTAGCTACTTGTATGTGAAGCAACGGCCTGATGCTTCTTTATGCTTGGAGAGGAGCTAACGATCAAGACAGGCATATGGCGTAAACAGCAAGACGCGAGGCCTGGAAGTGTCGGCCCAGGGCATAAAGCAGCTACAAGAGCGACCTCCAGCATGTACACGGAATGGAAGATCGAGCGCTTAGCAATTGTGATCGAAGATGGCGTAAGCAGGTGGAGCATTGTGCCCTGGGAAGGTCTCACAGGTTGAGAATCATCAGATCCTTCTAGACACAGGGACGTCAAAGTTGATTCGTGGACTAATCCCCTGAAAAGGAAAATCAAAACTTGCATGGTTCATAAGCAAGATCTAAAAGTTAGAAGCATTGGGATTACCTACAAAATGAAGCATGATCCTGCGTCAATTGCATACCTAATGCTGACTTCTGTACACCTTGTTTAAACCGAGTCTTCTAGCACTGGCGGACCTTTGAAACCCTCAAAGTACTACCATCGATAATCAGCTGGGCCAACTCAAGATCAGAAGCGAAAGTCTCACTCGTCTCCTGAACGAATTAAGGTCATTCGCGGTGGTTCCTTTAATTCCAGCCTTTTGCCGCCCCAGACGCTGGTTGTTTTTGATATGGGATTCCGCCATCATCCGATAGGTTAGAAGCCTCCTCGACCCTGGACAATGTCAGCGCAGATCGAGATTCTACGACCTCATAATGGTAAGAGCCAGAGAAGTGCTAGGACACAAGGCGTACATTTATTGAACGCCTGCACACAAACACTGACAAGCTCCAACTGCGGATGCGCAGGAATACCCAGCTCAACATCCTCATCATTTGCCGTTGGCATCCACAGAGACAGCCTTCCATCATCCACAAGGTGCTGTGCGGCAAAATCTAGAAGATCATCCACCATTGCCTCAAAGCTATACGCCTTCTTCGGTGGGATATACTTATCCTGCCTGTGAAATACTTTCAGCATACAACAACCCAACAGCAGGGTCTCCGTAACTCACAAATGCGCCAACTCCCCATCAATCCAAACCACCTCCTTCCCACTCCCATCTTTCGTGCCAAGCACCTTCAATCCCTCTCTAACCCCATAAGGCGGATCCCCAATAATCCCATCAAGCCACCTTCCCTCCCTAAGCGGACTATGTGTAAGATCACTTATCCACCCATCGAGATACCTATCAAGTAGTCCATACTGCCGAAAATTAGTCCTAATATCCTTCCCATCCTTCCCCCTTACCATCCTCCCGTCAATATCCGAGCCCAAAGTCCTAGCTCCAAAATGACTACATGCAATTGGGAAACTGCCTGTGCCAACGAACGGATCGTAGAAGATTTTGCCTGGCGCTGCAAGAGTAAGATTGGCGGTTAGAAGAGCGAGTTCCGAGTCCATGGATGTGGTATTGATATAGTCTCTTTTCTTCAGCGTGTAATCATTCAAAATGTGACGTTGCGTGCCGCCGACCAAGCGGCCAAGGAAGAGGCGTAGAGGGGCTTCTTCCTTGCCATATTGATACTCCTCGAAGATGGTGAAGGTCTGCTCTGGATCTTTCATCTTGATGGGGCCATTGAAGTTCATGTATTTCAAGGACTCGATGATCCTTCTCTGCTCTGGGAGGGTGCGTGAGCCTGAGAAGGTATCGAATTCGAACTTGAAGGAACAGGACTGGTACTGAGACCATTGTGAGGATGAGCGTTGCTTTAGATCTCCATGTAATTCTTCATAGGTTGTGCCAGCACCCCACAATTCGTAGATGCCTTTGCTCGAGATGCTACGGCTTACGAGCGCTTTTGCTGAGGCTTCATCCTTGAGGCGCACGACAGCATACGGTGACTACGCAAAAGTCAGGGACATATGATGACTTAATATCAATAGGGAAGCGTTAAGAAATCGTTACAAGAGAAAAGGAGCAATCATACATACGTTCTCGCTGTAGGAAAGAAAATCAACATCAACACTTGCAAGGACTGCCAACGCTTCAATCTCAGGTCTATGAAATGTTTCATGTATTTGTACGAAGCGTATGAGGAACTCCATGTGTAGTTGTATTTGGGAGACGTGCCATGGAATCAATTATTCTAGAGAGATATGATAAGGTTTTAGAGTATGGGAGCGAGGGAGTTGACGGTCGAAGGAAAAGATTAAGGGAGAGAATTGTTCTACGGATAGCTAGTCTTGGAGTCACATCATTCATGCAAGAATGCTTGTCAGATTTGCTACATTCGTTCTGAACGTCATTGTTGACGTGTTCTATTTGACAATGGTTGAAAATGCCAAACCTAGAATGCAAGAGATGTAAGACACAACGCTCGGTCATTTGTTGAGCTGACCGTTATGGTATAACCGTTGAAGGACACATGCTTTTTGGTATCATCGCATCATAACTCGTGTTGAATGGTTGAGAAACGCACTGAAATCGCGACTCTAGTAGCGATAGCTGACAGAACATCATTAGCTTATGCGGGATGGAAGGGAAATTTATATCGTACATGTCATTCTTGAAGGGGCCTTCAATTGGAAGTCCCAAGTATTCGGATTGCGCCTCCGACAGCTTGGACAGCTTGGCATTGACGTGATCAAGATGTAATAATGCTACCTGCTCGTCCAGAATCTTAGGCAGCACGTAAACGCCGATCTCTTTCTTCTCGGTCTTGCCAAATTCAATATAACGCTTGCCGAAGGCTTCGTCCTCGCATTTGAACAACATGATCTGGGCGAGGACTTGATTGGTGAAAGAGCATGACATGACGAAGGATGAGTGACCCGTTGCACAACCAAGGTTAACCAGACGGCCTTCAGCGAGGAGGACAATGTGACGACCGTTCTTCATGAGATATCGATCTACTTGGGGCTTGATGTTTTGGATGGACTTTGCGTTCTCCTTCATCCAGGCAACATCGATTTCAATATCAAAATGGCCAATGTCTAGACGGAGAAGTCAGCATTTGCATAATACTTAGTACAACAGCTGGATACTTACTGCAGACGATGGCATCGTTCTTCATCACCTCGAAGTGCTTGCCAACAAGGATGTCTCGGCACCCAGTAGTAGTGACAAAGATCTGGCCTTCTGGTGCAGCGTCCTCCATGGTGGTAACCTGGTAACCTGAGACAGCAGCCTGTAGGGCATTAATAGGATCGATTTCTGTGACTATAACCCTGGCACCCATGCTGTGCAACGCCTGGGCACACCCTTTGCCCACATCACCGAAGCCAGCGACTACAGCAACTTTGCCAGCAATCATAACATCTGTAGCACGCTTGATGCCGTCGATAAGAGACTCTCTGCAGCCGTACAAGTTGTCGAACTTAGACTTCGTGACGGAGTCATTGACATTGACAGCTGGTATAAGCAGTTTATCGCCCTTGAGCATTCGATACAGATGGTGAACACCAGTAGTCGTCTCTTCTGATACACCGTAGCAGTCTTTTAGCATTTCTGGGTACTTATTGTGAACCAAAGCTGTGAGGTCACCACCGTCATCCAAGATTAGATTGAGGGTCTTGCCATCTTTGAAAGCAACCAGCTGTTGTTCTAGACACCAGTTGTATTCCTCTTCGGTCTCGCCCTTCCATGCGAATACTGGGGTACCAGTTGCAGCGATGGCTGCTGCTGCGTGATCTTGTGTCGAGAAGATATTGCATGATCTGAATGATAGTTAGCTAATAAGAGTGACAAGACTGGTCAGATACGGGAGAGCTTACGACCAGGTGACTTCCGCTCCGAGAAAAGTGAGGGTCTCGATGAGTACAGCGGTTTGGATTGCTAGTAGCACAGTCACATCTTGGCTGTATCTTGGATCGGATCACAGTTCCATACTCATATGCAGACAGCCAGCAATTCTAGCCCCCTTCAATGGCTGATCTTGAGCATACTTGGTCCGTGTGGCCATAAGACCGGGCATCTCATTCTCAGCGAGCTCAATCTCACGTCGTCCAAACGCCGACAGTGACTAATAAGCAGTTTCAGTAAGCACAATAACCAATTGAGGCTTGAGAATCCTTTCGTAATCCGAAGGTTTACGTACAATATCTGCGACCTTGAATTTGTGTGCTGGTGGGCCACTCATGATTGCGGTATTGACGGAGTTGATTGGAGGATTAATGGCTTTGAGAGAGTGATTGGGAATCAAGAGATCTATGTGTGCGCGGGGGGTTATGTAGGGTATGAGAGTGGTTGTTGGTGGAATAATGATGTTGACGGAGGCCGAAATGGTGATAGAAAATATTCGGCCTTGCCGGGTCTCACTAGCGCTGATTATTTGACCTTACTAAGCTAAACTTACCGAAAGGGACCATATGAAAGGGACATTCATGGAATATCAACTTCAGAATCTTCTAAGAGAGAACCATTTGGAGGGTTTGAAACTTTGATTCAAGATTGTTCAACATCCAACATCCCCTTGGAAAGCATTTTGCTGCTCAGTACCTTTAACGAAGCCTAAATCCTCTACATCATAATCCCTCTACATGCATGGTTTATATTCCACTCACTTACGCCCAAGAAGTCATAATGAGATTGGCTTGGATTTTTGACGTTCTCTGATGAATGTCTTTGACCTCAATGTCCTCCTTGCACCGTGTATGCTAAGTAGGCTTTTAAAGCGGCTGTCAAACTCCCAATTGACGGCAGTACCTCTTTGGACCATTCGCCTTGCTTTCCTATGACCATGCCAGTTGCTGATACCATTTCAATTCATTTGATAGCAAGCTCTGGCTTCTTATCCTTCGCCAGCTCCGGGTAATAAATTTCCTCTAACAGCAAACATCTTTCCAGAAACTCCTGCCGTAAACCCATCGACCTGTCTTGCATACTGCTCTACTTGTCTTGAATTCAACAGCGTCTCCAATCTCCCAGGCTCCTGCGGCAACTTGAATAGCCGCTGCCATTCATCCTCTGGTAATGGACTTTGCTTCGCTAATGCCCTACTTGCATTTTCCGACTTCCGCTTCTGTTGCCAAGCGGTAATCTTAGCTTGCTCACGCGCAAGTTGCCTTTGATAGTATTGGTGATTATTGAGTTCTGTATGGTGGGTCTCTATGGAATCGAGGAGTAGATCAGTGGTTTGGGTGAGGAAAGGATCGATAGAGAGATTGAGAGAATTGAAGTTTGGCGAGAACGGATTTGGTGTTCGTGATAGGGACTCCAGCGTAGGTGGTTGAGATGTTTGAGCTTCTGGGGTTGGAACTGGATTTGGTAACGAGTGCAGGAATGAGGTCAATAGATGCGAATTGTGTATGTGGAGGGGGAGCTCTATGAGAATGTCTTGGTAGCGAAGATTGGATTTCTGAAGGCTGAGAACCGGTACGTTAGCAATGTTTCAGCCAGACAGCGATATAACCTCTAACCTCTCAGTTGTGAATTTTTGCTCCTTGTAGGCAGTCATGAAGGCAGGTGACAATCTGAAAGCTCGTAGGCTCAAGCTCCCTTGAGAACTCCGACTGACATCATGGACTATAGCAACTGTTCGTTCATTTAACTCCTTCTGATAGGAATATTGGTTCTCTATCATGTTCATGTTCACAAAGTTACCTAGGTTGGCGCTCGTGTACCAGCCAGTATTGTTTGCATCCACGTTGACCTCTCTTAACTTTTTGATCATCTCATTCTGATAGCTGATATTTGCCTTTGCTCGAGGAGCAGCTGCTGCGAGGTTCGAGGCAGCATTGTTATTGTCATGATGGCCATCCTGCGCCGGTACATCAATTGTAGGGAAAGGAAAAGAATTTGTCACTTCGAGGGTCGCTGCTTTGTCCATGCCGACCAGGAAGCCCGTCGCTGTAGTTGGAAACACTTGAGAACAATGTTTTATGATTTTCATGACCACCTAGTATGCCCTTAGCCACACGTTCCAAAGATGTGCGATGCTGTATAGTCACCAAAGCCTCCAGTTGGACCGCTTTAAGCGGCGTGTCTTTTCTGGAAAAAGTGTCAGTACTCAAACAGAGGAAGTTGGAGCTTGAGGCGCGTCTTACAGTGGATCGGCCATATTGAAGTGTTCGTAAAGTGCCAGTCAAAATACTTCTACAAGAATCTGCGCTTTCAGACCTGTAATTGTTTCTGTGGGTTGGTATTGATACTGCGACGTTCTGTCTAGTCATCTTGGGTTAGGCCAGCGTACATTTACCAGCATCCCAAATGTCGTCTTCCGCGACTTCTCCCGCCTTGAGTCTGAATGCGACGTTTGCAGTCACTTATGTAATAATGGAATATTGCTCGGGAGAACTGCATCTGTAGGTTCTTTCATTTGACAATACGTCATGGTCAAATTGCGCGTTACAACAATGAAAAAGCCGAGTCTCCGTTACCACATTATGGAGCGGTCGGACTTTACGCTTTATCCGCGTTATCAACGCTTGTTGCGCCAGTAGTGATAGTAAGCTTCAAACATCGCTCCGATTCCGTGCTCGAGGACTTTAGGCAAACATCTCGAAAGTCCGTGGATGCAAAATATATAATAGGTAACAAATCACCCTGCATTGCCCATTATTCCAAGAACATAAAGCCCATTAGCCATGATGTACTCAGAACTCGTCCTCCAGACATTTGATGCCCACCAAGCTCAACATTGCAAGCTCGCAAGGGAGAAGCATGCCACCACGGACAATACTGATCACGGGAGCCAACAGAGGCATTGGCTTCTCCATTCTTCAAGCCTTAGCCACTCACTCTCCTTCGGATCACTTTCTTCTTGCCGCCCGGAACGCAAAGAACGCAACATTAGCCGTCGAGGAGCTAAGGAAGTTGGGGTTGCAAGCTGAAATAAATGTCATCGAGCTAGATGTGGCTAGCGAATTCAGTATCAAGATAGCCGAAGAGCGTGTTCGAAAGACGTATGGGCGACTCGACATACTGATCAACAACGCGGGAATTGCCATCGCTGAGGAACCAGACCATTCCAATCTCTCAAGAAGCTATGCTGAGACCTTCAATACAAACATTACCGGTGTTGCTCTTATGATGTCGACATTCCTGCCTCTGATGAAATCAACTTCTCAAGATCCTCAAATCATCAACATTTCATCGGCTCGTGCCTCTTTGAGCCTCTCGTCTTCCGGCGGCCTTCCACCCTCCAGAGTGATCTCTTACTCCGTCAGCAAGACCGCTCTTAACGCGTTGACAGTCGAATATGCCAAAGCAGAACCAGGAGTGAGGTTCCATGCTGCGAGTCCTGGTCACTGCAAGACTGCATTCAACGGCTACCGGGGTACGAAAGATCCATTGGATGGCGCGAGAGTGGTTGTAGAGTTGGCTTTGGCGGACAAACAAAAGTATGAGAATGGGTTTTGGCAACTCGAGGATGATGCAAAAGAAGCTGGTCAAGTACCCTGGTAAAGAGCCAGCAGGGTCTAGGTCTGGCCAGTAGATAGACATCGAAAATCTACTTAATGTGCCTTAACATTCGTCGCCACGGTCAATGGATTTTTCACGTTCGTGCCCACGCCTCCTGCTCGGCCTTTAGCTTGTGTTATGTTGTGCTACTTCATGTGAAGACCATATGGTAACAAATTTTCTTCACTTTCAGATCAAGTGTAATGTTCAATTTGTCGACTTAAGACTTCATGAATAAAGTCTTCCGAATTGCAGAATTCTTGAGCTTGCTCATCACATGGGAGTGCGTAGGAGATACAAGGGTGACTTACACTAGTATCCTGTGTTGAGAATGGTAATGCAATGTTTTTAGCGTTTTGGTGGGCGGGTGCATTATAGACGGAGGAAGTGCATGAGTATGAGATACTTCACAGTGAGCCCATGAATTGGACCATCACTTCCCAACTGGTATCCAGCAATATAGCAAAAGAGAGCTCCGAAAGTGACCTAGCCACACTCGAAGTTCCTTGTTGACCCTCACTTCTTCCCAATGGGTCCCTCTTTCTCTTTCTCTTTCCCTTTGCCAAGACTGACAGCATCCATCTCCTTTATTATAGATCTTATCTCGTCGCCCATTGAGCTTTGGGGGGTGGGTGGTTCTTCTTGGGCAGGTTGCTTGGTTTCCTCGGTTTCTTTCGCGGTAAGACCATGTTCAGAGGCTTCTTCGCGAGACTTTCTGATTTCCAGAGCTTTCATGAGGACTTCAGTATAACTCTTCTTAGCTTCATAGTACGCATCGATGTCTTCCTCCAAAGAAGGCATTGCTTGTTCTCAAAGGCGGAGTAGCTCGTGTGGATGCATATCGACTTTGTGTTCGAGAATTCTATGATTTGATATGGACACATATGGAGTCGTCGTACTAAGTAATGTGAGCTCAATTACAACTGCGGACCTCCAGCGCATGATCCATCTGTGATCAGTTTCAGAGAATATCCTTGCGCATTCACTCTATTCCACTAACCCAAGATGTCAGATCTGGGGGATCCTTCATCGCTTTCCTCGCAACTTTCTTCCCACGGATCCAGCGAATTCGGCGAAGATATCAAAGAAGAAAGAGACCAAAGTCCGGAGACAATCCCTCACGATGACACCCACTTAATGCCTTCAGCAAAGCGCCGTCGTATCGGCCAATACTCACATCAATCAACTCCTATTCCCCAAATCCCAGAAGATCTGGGCGACATCTCATCAGATACCTCAGGTAGCGTACCAGGATCTCCTATGGGTGACAAAGTGCTGGGATTTCCTGAAGACGACTCTCTACTTGCAGTACCACCAGAGCAAATCACAGTGTGTAAATGGCGTGATTGTATTGTGGGCGACCTGGGGAACATGGATAATCTCGTTCAGCACGTTCATGATGAGCATATAGGGAAGAATAAGAAGAGGTATGCGTGCGAGTGGGAGGGATGCAACAAGAAGGAGAATGCAAGCAGTGCGCACGCCAGCGGATATGCTCTCAAAGCTCATATGCGAAGTCATACAAAGGAGAAACCTTTCTATTGTCACCTACCAGGTATTGTCGCTTAGATCATTGGTCATGCGGAGCTGACATGACATAGAATGCGACCGATCTTTCACACGCTCTGATGCTCTTGCAAAACATATGAGGACAGTGCATGAGACTGAAGCCCTTAGGCCATCCGACCCTGTTCCAAAGGGTTATGGTTCCATTGCTCCCAAGCCAACAAAATTGAAGCTGCTCGTCAAGCCCCAGCTTCGGGATGATGGCAACAGCAATGGAGATGCTGAAGTTGATGACGATGCTACTATCTACACCAATACGGACGCCGAGATCGAGAACCTACCAGTACCGCCATTCGAATATCCAGAAGATGTTCAATTCACAGGGGATGAACTTTCACTGCCTCCAGATCGACTATTCCGGCTTTTACGTAGACAGGTACATTGGGCCGTAGAAGAAGGCAATGAGCTGCGTGAGGAGGTCAAAGCTTTGCAAGAGAAAAAGAAGAAGGAGTGGATGGCCAAAGAGCTGGTACTAGCAAACGTTATGGAGGCAGAATTAGCGAAGGCCCACGAGAAGGGGGAATCTGACAAGAATATCCAGCAGATTTTGCAGGATCTGCCGCAGCCAATACTGCCTCTGTCAGGGCCCCCTCCGTGGTATCGTATGACCATAGGACCTGTAGAGGTGCCGTCTGGAGAAGAAGCTATGACTGTACAGCCGTTACCGGACAGACCTGACCCCAGATTTTATCCCTCCTCACTGGTTTGATAGATATGCGAGAGTGATTCCAGAACAATCATTGCGGAATACCAATACAGTCTCGACACAAGATGAATATGCTAATGCTAATCATTCTTACCTGTTGATCTACCAATTCAGGCTTTCCGACTTGAAGCGCAATGAAAGAAGCAGATTTGGTGTTCTGCTTGGGTACAAGACTCACTTCCTGACAAATGCCCAAAGATGATACGCGATCCCCTGGAAAGGAGCAATAAATCAGCTCTTGGCCCATGATCCACAGAAAACATACAATCTTACTTCCAGGATCCTGCACTGTGGGTTGGCCTGGTTGCATCATGAAGAGCACAGATAGTCTATCAAAGCGTGACATATCAAGCCATCGCGACTTCTTCAGGCTACGTTGATACCACGTGTAATTTCGGGTTCGAAGTAAGCAGATTCTCAACAGCCTGTTCTGCATCTTTCGATCTTGCAGCAGCAATTCACCCATTAAAGGGTCCCTCGTCTTACCCTTCCCTCTTGGGACACCTTCATACCACGATATTCTCTCTTCTAACCACCGTTTAAGCTTCGTTCCCTCGTCATGCTCGAAACGTGCCCCCACGTAATCGTTAGATAGCAGCATATCCAAAGCAATGCCCTTTGCCGTCGCTTCATAAACAACCTCTATTATGCTAGCCAAGGTTACAGCTCTTGAGCCTGTCAACAATACGAGTTGTGTTCCTAAGGCCAACTAGCATTATGAGATTTGCAGTAGCTTCAACAAGCTCAACCCTAAAGGCATATGCCTTGGCACCATCTGCTGGCAGGCGAAAAATCCTGGATGGAGGATGGTCCACTCAGAAACAGTGAAAAGGCCTCTACGTAGGCTCCTTTCCTCGAACGGGTGTGTATGTGATGGCCGACCTAAATTTCCTTAAAAGGCTGGGTCTATTGGGATAAGATGGGTCCTGGATTCTCTTTCGGCATGTAATATCAAACTCAATGAGATTCTTGCATTTCGATATGGGAATCTGAAGGATGATCACTGCAGGCGAGCGATTTGTAATAGACCTATAATGTCTACACTTGCAATGTCTACACCTGCTGCCTTAGCTGCTTCAATCACATGTCTATGTTGCTGATTCCTCGCATCACTGTCATGAGTCTTTGCCTAAAGGGGAAGCAACTTTTCGACTCCTTTGTAGAGATGGACGCAATCGGCATCGCGGAGTTGTACGCTAGGTTTCTCAAAATTGCCTTGCAGCTTCTGCTCTAGAGGAGCTTGCAGTATATTTGCTATATCTATAAAGTAACATTTGCAGCACAATGCTGCCACCAAGGCCACCTGTGGCTTCTATGATCAGGAACAGAATTGGGACTTTAGCAGAAAACCTCCTCAATGTATTTATCAATATAAATAGTTTGCCGAATGTTGGGATATTTGTACTACTGGATATGCGGACCTACCTAAGTAAGGTACAGCTCATACATCACTAGCGGAAATGTGTATTGGCTCATGAACATTCCTTAACATCAGACAGCTGTGTTGTAACATTTAGATAGAAACTTTCACTGTGTGGTAAATAAAATAGTTCTTGTCATCAAGTCTCTTTATCTAAATTCTCTAGGCTAGAATTTGCGTTGACTTCCCCACTAGTGCCTTGCAGCCTTGAGCTAAATCCGGACAACCCTTGCCCACCTGACTTCAAGCTTTTCGCAACCATGATTCGACTAATGCCAACATCACAATGCCAGAGGAAGAAAAGGACCAAAGTCAAGGAGGCAAGAAGTCGGGTTTCATACAAAGCAAGCTTACGCCAGCCTTCTTTTCGCCGCGGTATGGCTCCTCAAGCACGGCTTCACCGTACTTTAGCCGACCACCAGCCAACGCCCACGTCTCTGAAGGTGAACCCATTATGTCTGACAACGGTGCAACTGAGATAGATGTACCTTCAAAAGACGTGTCAAAGCCGAACCTATATACAGAACGCCGCTCCAAGCTCGATCGGTTACCGCCCAGCCTCATTTCATCCCCATCCTCCAGACGTAGCGTACTCTTGGCTCACGTCGCTGCAGAGACGAAGGCTGTGCTACCTAATGTCTTGAAGCTGACACCCAATGCACCACCGAAAGGACAGCGCTATGAGTTAAGCAATCGCTTTCGGCTGGATCACAAACACAATCCCCACTTTCAGCCCACCAGAATACGTGTCTTGAACGCTGACAGCATTGATGCCGCACTGTCTCTTTCCTCTAGAACCGCTGCTACTGCTCCTACTCCCAACTCTAAGCCGGTTCTCATACTCAACATGGCCAATGCCTATCATTCTGGGGGCGGGTGGGAGCAAGGTGCACTTGCTCAGGAAGAAACACTATGCTATCGCTCTAGTCTGTCTTTCACACTTAAGATATCGTTCTACCCTATACCTGAGTTTGGAGGTATCTACAGTCCCACCGTGGTGGTGATACGTGAGGGCATGGCACAGGGTCACAACCTGCTTGATTTGACGAGACCAGAAGACCTACCTGTGGTGAGCTGTGTCAGCGTGGCAGCTATCCGAGATCCGGATATCGTGCGAGATACTGCGGGAAGGGAGAGATATGGACGTTCAAGGGACCGGGACACGATGAAAGAAAAAATGCGGTTGGTGTTACGCATCGCGGCCTTGACCAGGCATAGAGTACTTGTACTTGGGGCACTGGGCTGTGGGGCATTTGGGAATCCAAACGTTGAAGTTGCGCAGTGTTGGAAAGAGGTCTTCGCGGAGAGGGAGTTTGGTGGCGGATGGTGGGAGACTGTTGTGTTTGCGGTCATGGAGCAAGGTGGGCATACAGATGGGGATGGGAACTTTGGGGTATTTTGGAGGGGCCTCGATGGGGTCGAGGTCTGATGATACCATATGAGGAGTCTGTCATTAGCGTGGGCGTTATTAAGAACATTCCCTTATCATGATACCCTCCGTAGCGTTGCTTTCTTCCCAATTAAATATCCATCAACGTCATCCAAATCTTTCCATTGGTCTCAGCTCTCTTTACGTGCTGCCTTCACCATGAATTCTCGTTTACTTAAGTACACACATCCGCTCTCAAGCATGCCAGTTCCGATAACCAAGCTTGCTCCGTCCCACGCATGTATGATGAGCATTGGACTACATGTTGTGCAACCAGAGTTCAAAACCAACACCTTTGCTCCGTGGCGATGCTGCATAACCCATTACTCGTATTCCTAACGCTCGAGATTCTTATTCCATTGAATCTATCACCCCCTCTTCCTCATCATCTTCTCCTTCTTCGCCTTTTTCTCTTCATCATTTCGAAAAGGCCAACCACTGACCCTGCTCTTCCCTCCATCATCTCCTCCGAACATCATAGCCCAGAGCCCAAAGCACGCTAGAAACCCACTCCCCACCATTGCCAGCGCAAAACATACCGAGCCGGTCGCCATGTAGTTTACGTACACATAGATCAGGCTTATAATGTGAAATGCGAATGTTATGAATGCAGCAGGCGTTTTGTAAGGAGAGTGTTCTGCTTCGTTTACAGGACTGCTGAGGGGTAGGGCGCCGGAGAGGAGGATGTTGAGTAGGGCGAGGGCGAAGACAGTGAAAGCGAGGGTGCGGGAGAGGTAGATCTCTAAGTCTATAGAAGGGTTTCAGCTTCAGCATGTAAAATGAGAGCATCGCATGGTTTCGGTACCTTACCTGTAGGTGCACGTGTCTCGGGGGAGAGCATTGTTACCATCAATTTTGGGGAAAGAACGAGGGGTAGCGCTTGGAGAGATAGCCATGCAGCTGTGCTGTACGCATAAGCTGAATAGGCATCCATTGTGGTTTGCGATACTGAAGTCTGATGTTGGAGAGTTTACGTCTTGCCAGGCATCATTCCAGGTGAAACCCTAACCCTAGTGATGAACAAGGCTGAATGGTTTTCGCATCAATCTACCCTGCCCTGTTCTTCCCCACGTCGAAGCATCTAGGAGGCATTCATCAACAACTACTCCCCGATAATGTTGTATCTTGCAGTTCATAGAAGCCCGTGTGAATAATGTCACAACCACTTTCGCGACACACTTCTGACCCACTAATTGACCATATATCTTCTCCGCTCCTCAGATTACGCCAGAAATTCGAGGCCAGATTCTCAATAAGTATTTTTACCGAAAAGATTTCAGAATGAACGGTCTGTTTCAGGCCTACTTGAGCCTCGGAAATACAGCAGTAACCCGCGATTATCCCCTTGTTTCTCACATGCAAGCAAATCCGCGAGGGAACAGTGACTATTCTACAGGAATGCAGTATCTGGTCACGAATCCATAAATACGGATGTAACCCTACCCACTGCGTTGGGGCTCGCACAATGGTTAAGCTTCAGTGGTGAACCATTAGGACGAAGAAATATGGGTCTGAGCGACGAGGTTGTTATGAAGAGTTCCGGTCCCAGGTATGGGCTGCGGAAACCTAGGAACGGCGAAAAGTCCCAATGGGCGCATTGACGGCTAGCAGCACGCAGCTGCTGTTGATTGTGGAGGGATTGATAGTCGAAAGTAGTTGCGCATTGTGCGCTTTGGAGACTTATCTGACTTCCAATCAGAAGAATCATGAATTACGGTCCATCTTCAATTTGGCTCTGGCGCTTTCTCTGGTCACAACGATATGATAGTTTAGCTTCATAGAAAGAGGGGGCTGAAAAGCCTCTTGGATATACACATTCGAAAAGATTCTCTGCCTGGGTATCATGATTTTTGAAACACGCTATGCAACTTCCTTTTCGCCCTGGGCTTGCTTCCATTGTTGCGCCATCTTGAGCAATTTCGTCATCTTCGCCGCCGACTCGTCGTCCGCTGGGAACACATAATCCATGTATTCTTCGAAACTGTCGTCGTCCAACTTTCTCCTCTTCTTGACTTTTCTCGGCATCTGCTTTTCTACCTTCTCCTTGTCCTCATCTGAACCATGCTCATTCTCGAACGACTTCCATGCATTGAGGAGAGCGACTCTCTGTATGGTTGTTAGCAATTCAGAAGTGTCATATACGGAGGGAGTGCAAGAACGTACCTCTTCTTTGAGATCCTTCTCACGCATGCTCTTGTAAGCCCTCTCAAAGACTTTGCGGGCCCGTTGCTTGGCTTCCTCACTGATAGGTCGCTCTTCCTGCTCGTCCTCCTCCTCTTCACCTTCCTCGGGGACATTTATCTCGAAATGGGCATAGCTAATCCAGACTTTGACGTGATCGGTTTTGGCAAGCAATCGCTCGTAAAGCTGTCTTGTTCTATCATATTCGCCTTCTTCTTCCTCGAAGTCAATGTACGCTTTCCATAGAAGCTCAGGCATGTCCAGGGTTGGCTGATCAATTGCAAGCTCGAATATTGCTCTGGTTCTTTCCAAATCATCCAAACCTCGCTCAAGCTCTGCAAATTTGATCCATGCTTGGCAATTTGCAGGATTCCATTCAATGTGCTTTTCATACAACGTCCGACATCGAACAAATTCAAAGAGCTTTAGTTCGAGCTCGATGTACCCTTTGAAAAGCTTATCTTTCGGACACATGCCGATGGCTGCACCCAATGTCTTTCTCGCTGCCTGCAGTTGCATTTGCCGGATCTCCAACTGGGCCTTCATGAGCCAGATTTTGGCAAACGTGAACTTCTTATGCGGTATCAACTTCAGACATTCCTGGTATATCTGGTGGGCGCGTTCCGAGTCCTTGCTGTCAATCTCTTCCCACAAAGCGTAAAATATCCACAGATAGATGTACCGTCTCCAATGCCGTTTCTCTTGCGTTGGTGGAATCTGCGCTATTGCTCGCTCGTAGACGTCCCGCACACGATCGGGGTCCTGTGATATTTCTTCCAACCTGGCATAGTCGAACCAAACGTCATAGTTTTTCGGGTTTTCTTTAATCTGTTCCTCGTACTGTACACGACGTTTTGACAAAATGACATCCTCTACACCTTCACGGTCTCCGAATTGCTTTTCAAAAGTGGTATACGACTTGTGGAGGGTCATAGCCTTAGATCTTGGTAATCTATCCAGAGCGTACTTGTAGATCGCTCGAGCACGTTCGTACTCTTTAAGCTTTGCTTCATAGCGAGCATAGGCAATGAATAATCGCTCGTCCATAAAGTGATCTCCGAGAGTTTCGATGGCCATACCGAATACTTCGCGCACTAGCTCACTGGTCCCATTCTCTTCTTCGAACCGTGCCCACTTAATCCAGTTTTGGGGTTTGGGATGTACGATTGTGAATCTTTCAAAAATAGCCCTCGCCCTTGAGAACTCGTTATATCTCTTCTCTAGCTTTATGTATGCACTCCAAGCCGCCTCATCTGGTTCCCATGACATCCACCGCTCAAAAACTTGGCGGGTTCCTGGGATATTACCCAAGGTCTCCTCCATATACACATATTTGTACCACAGCTTGTCGACTCGTGGTAGGATCGTTACCGCTCGGTCCAGTAGATTCCGAGCATGGTTTATATTCCTATTTTTCATCTCGGCCTCTGTATATCGTAGCCATAGAATTACTGAAGTGGAGTCGACGTCCAGCGCTCGCTCGAAGATTGATCTGGCTCTTTGGAACTCTTTTTGTTCGAGTTCCCACTGCGCATAGCGCATCCAATTATTCACTTCCTACATCAGTACTGAAAACATATCCTGAGCGACATTTCAACATACTGTTTACCCTATTTCTTCGCACATAGTCCTCGAACTCCTTTCTTTTCCTGCCCTGGAATTCGTGAAGCTCCTCGAGGTCGGCAAATCGCTGGGTAGGTGCTTGAAGGCCGGGCTCTTGACGATCTACAGCCTCACGAAGGAGTTGTTCTGCGCTGATTTGCTGAGGAGCTACTCTGTCTTCAGTACATCGATGTTCAAACATACGAACAAGAAACACTTACCAGGCGCTTTGTTCTTGACCCTTGGGGGCCCTCGCGAAGCTTCCATCTTTGCTCAAGGTCCAGAAAGGTAGAAGTAGTCTAGTCTGTCAAGGGTGTTGTCAATGATCTGAGTTCGAGAGTCTGGAATTTCAGATGCCCCGTCTAAACTTCGGTCCTATATTGACGCTAGTTCTATTCTATCGGCCAAACGTAGGTCCGAAGAAAGCTGTTCAGCGGTGACCTTCAAGGTTACATCAAACCCAAGTATCGAGTGTCGGCACCCTGATCATCCATATGTACATACAATGATTGGGTTCTGGTTCCCGCAAGAAAGTCAAGTCTTGGTGGAACAGGCTTTTGCAATTCATGGCAAATGATCCCCTTGCATTATCTGCTACGGAAATCTGAAATCACGATGGAGAGTTGAGATGGGATGTTGGCCTCCTACCTGTCTTACTCAATTATCACGCTCTCAAGAATATGAGCCCAGACAAGCCCGACTTCGTTTTGGAGCGCTAACAGACATACGTCTGGTCGTTCGCGGGGGCGACAATTACCCAGCGGACGAAGCTTTCAGGCCTTTCAGTTACCCAAATTTGCCTTAATTTCTGGGTGCTACCGTCATTCTAAAGCCCTTAGGCCTGGAATTAACGGACGATATTGATCCTACATTACGACCGAGGCTGCCCAAAATAACCTCTGCGATTAATTGTGAGGCAATGCGAATATCGGAAGCTCATAACTTTGATACTAGTCTCCTTTGCCTCCAGCGACTTGGAGCTGCTCAAGTTGCTGAAACATGCTCTGGAACTTCGGTATTAGATTTATCACCATCATGAACTGATAAGTGATTTATGGACACTGGCTGTGAAGAGAACTCGAACGTCTCTGCCATTGTTGGAACTTGTGACGATTGACACAGTCCTTGGGAGCGCTCCAGAAGGCTGCAAAGATGGATTATTATCAACTGTATGGACGCAGTGACGGAATTCTTCTTTGGCACCGGAGATGATACTTCCACTGCGGAATTCATCGAGCGGGATGGAATTTTTTGAAGTACTGGTGAGCAGGATATTAACGGATTGGCTTATCATAGTTTCCTTGACTAGCGTTACAGGTCTAATGAGCCAGACCAGCCCGTGGGCAATGAAAATCAATGAGTGGAGTTTCATCGTTCGTGGTTACGAGAAGCATCGCCTATATCTGTACATATTTTTAAGGTTCCAATCTGGAATATCTTACGATCGTCAAGTAAGATCACTCAATGCCCTCTCAATAGCTTTCGCCTATGGTTATTTGCAGGGCACGGCCTAGTAGAAAGACTACATGATTGAGATCATTGTAACCATAAGGCCGTGATGATCTAGCTTCCCAACCATATAAGTACGCTGCCCATTCGGTTTCAAGCTTGAGTAGAGGCCTTGGATATGGAAAGCCGAAAAATGATAAATCTGAAGGACCAGGAGCGCAAAGAGGGACATGTGCGTTTGTAAAAATTTACTGGCAGCAGCACCGATCATCTGACAAGGTGGATGGTGTTTCGTAAGCAGAAGAGCAAGTTTTGTGAAGTGAATAAACACTCAAATTTCGCTTGTCCACACTTTTACTACGACTTTCCGTCCTCCCAACGACACTCTGTTTTCCATGTGGACAAGCCTGACCACCTCAAATGGTTTTGCTGTCCCTTATGAGGGAGATCACTATACAATATTAGTACTCTGTCGTCGGTATGTATCGTTAGGATTACACTTTAAGCATCCTCTACCTCGAAGTCCTCATAGCAATCCTGTTAACACTTCTGCATTCAGCTTCGACACCTCAGCTCCTCACAGAAACTCGGAATCTCAGAGTCTCTCTTCTGCTAATGAGAACAAAGCGGTGATTGTACTTCGTCAAGAACAGCCCTCAAAAGCTCCTAATTTCGCACCGGCAACTCAATTTCGCATCACGGCACTCAGACATCAGCTGAAGGTTGAAAGCAGGTGGTTATTTCCCTTCCCTACACTTCTCAACACACCTAACAAAATCAGCAGAGACAAAAGATGGCTTCAGATCTCTCTAAGCCCGTAATGGAGGTGCCCCCAGAAGTTCTTGGACGAATTCTCGCTCGCCTAGAAAAGAAGGACCTTAAAGAAGTCCGACTTGTCTGTAAGCAACTCGAGCGATCAGCAGTCTCCCTCCTTTTCGACGAAGTATACCTTTCCACCAATCCTGCAGAGATAGAGATCGCTCAAAACACCGTGCGGAATTTTGGGAAGTCAATCAAGACGGTGTTCTTCTCGGCAGTGGAGTACACGGAGATTAAGTGGGGTTGTTTCAAGTCTACTGTAGGACGTCATCATACAGTGGAACATAGGAGACTCGCATACACAAACTACTGCAGGTTACGCCAAGAGCAGCAAGAGACGTTCCTAACCAGTATTTACTTTGGCCACCTTTGCTATGTTTTACGCACAGTTCCAAACCCCCAACGTCTAGTCATAACCGATTTCGAGGCCTCCTTCCAACCAAGTAACTGGGAAAGGAGACGATCACGTCTGTGGCGCGTTGGGGACTGCCCAGCTCATTGCTCGATCCAAGGATGTGTTTATGGAAACCTCCAACATCTCAGCGACATGATTCGTCCACGAAGTCTTTTGCGTTCGGGAACGAAAGATATCAACCCTTGGTCCCTCGTAATGATGGGTCTTGCTGCGACAGGTCCGTATCTCTTAATTAATCTAACTATCCTATCTACTCCATATATCCAGAAATTTGATCCACCCAGGGCACGTCTTTGGCATGAGCAGAAGTCTTCTAGCTTGTGAATTACGGAGTAAGAGCTGACTCGACTACTTCGCAGGTTCTCGGATCAGAGAGCTCGAACTAGGTATTTTGGATACAGGATATGTTCCTCATGGCGGTTTCGATAATACACTGCAGCAACCATTTGCGCTTCAAGATATCTTCCAGCATTTGCTAAAGCTTCGGCTGCGCTTATCTACCAGAGATTCAGTGGAAAATCATATCGCTCAGACCTTATCCACTGCTACAAACCTCAAGTCTCTCTGCATATATTGCGACAGATTCAGGCGTGGAGTGCCAACGGCCTTTCAAGAAATCTTTGATAAATGCGAATTCCCTCAACTCAGATCCCTCATACTGCACGGCTTTGATTCTACTGAGGCGGAACTCGTTGGTTTCCTCCGAGGTTCAAGGCGTCTGCAGTATCTGACGTTAACGCGACACAATTTGGTAACGAAAGGGAGATGGGAATCCTTTGCGGACGGAATCAAGATCGCCTTGCCTAATCTAGAGCAGATTCTTGTTAATAACTTACATTCTGGCGTCGATGACTATAGTGTCAATGGTCACACTCACTATTGCAGTTACACGGACGTAAAGGGGTTTTTCTTCCATGGAAAAGCAAATCCATTTATTTGTTCCCAGACACAAGACGAACGCAGCAGTGTAGAATTTGTTATCAATCCCCACGTCTGAAGCTTGAGGTCGTAGTACATTAGGGAAGGCAATCTACCTCGAATTTCACTGAGTTTTGTATGATTAGAGAGCTTGTTGATCGGATTCATCCCATGCCAAAGCACAAGTCGGCAGATCTTGAAGACAGATTGTCATTTACAAAGTCTCTATCTCAGTGAGTTGCCGTCCATCTCCATCCAAAGCTAATAACAACACTCCTTCCGAAATGTCAATACGTGATACAGACTGACAAGTTTGCAAGCACTGGACAGGACAATGAGAATCGAAACCAAAATTCTTTTTCCAAGCGGGCAATCGCCCCCATCCATTTCAGTAAGTCTTCTAATAAACCTTTTCTCAAGCCAGTATACCAGGTACCAGACTGACACACCTGCAGCAAATGTCACGGTCATTAGTCAAATATCGTTCATGCATTGCAGAAGATAGCTCATCAAACCCATGGCCGCGAGCTCAGTACCCAAGTTTTAGGCATGTAGGACATGAAACAACAGGCTAACGCCTTCGTTGTCAGCTCCAATCTCTCAGCTCTCGTGCCTACCTTACATATCTCAAATGATAGAGACAGCCACCGGCAGCTCCAATGTCTAGACCTCACACATGCATTGTGAAAGCATACTAGTCAGAACAACCACTGTCAGCTAAAAGTCATAATTCCATACAAAGGGTTTCGGAGAACAAGCATACAACTACACAATAGATCCGGATCCCACGCGCATCACCTATGCATCGTGGAATTGACTCTTCAGAACCAATAGCTCCATCCCACCAGCCAGCGCACTCAGTCAAACCTTCGCCCCCACCGAGTAGCTTTTCAGCCCCAACCCCCACGCCTCCTCCGCAGTCAAGATAAGAACCCAGCCAGATTTGAGAGCACCGGCTCCATTTCATACCCTCCCCTTCACTTCCTCCCTACACCATCCCTGCCATATCCCCATCCAAGAACAAGACCCTCAGCTCGTCACGCCTTCATTACCCAACCACAACCACCTAGCCAAAAGCCCCATGACAACAAAGCTGTTTTAAGTAATTGAAAGAACACAGCAAAAGCACAGATAGCACCTGCCCCACCAATTGAGTCAACATCAATCCAGATCTCATGCTATCCATTCCAATCCAATACAAGACTCATATCCAGATCTTTCT
>NAPT01000414.1:0-26450 GCA_002927785.1 Cladonia uncialis
AAAGAATAATATATATAATATAAATAAAAAAAATATATTTAAAATTTATACTAGCAGAATTAAAATCTAAGAAAGTATATAATAATAAAATTAAATTATATAATAAAAATCTAACTAAAGTATATAAAAATATTATTAGAGTCAAGAAATCTACTATCTAAAGAAAATATATTAAGAAGAATATTTTTGACTAGAGAGAGTAATAATAGTATTCATTCAAGGAAGTCAAGAAAGCAATCGCTAATAATGCAATGTCCGGCTCAGATCCAAACCTTCAATACCACTTAGCAGCGCTGCTTTCCTTATCCCTTAATGTCCAGCAATTCGTACGGCACCGACCTACGGTGTACGTAGTACCTAGGTAAGATACCTTAGGGTAAGCTAGGGTACCTAAGGTAACGAGGCACAGGGCACGGCATTGGCTTGCGACGTCAACAAAAGACGATGATGGATAGATTCTCCTGTGGTATGCCTCGTCACGCTTAGGTATGGCCACGGCTTGGAACTTCGGGGCCGCGTGGCTGACGGGAATGGCCCTGGAAAGCCCTCCGATAGCCCCATTCTAGAGGACAACGGCCAGAGTTGGCACCCAGGCGAACTGCCTTGGCGCAATCTCTCGCGAAGACGTCCTATTGTGATACGAGCAAGCACCTTCCTCATTGTCCATGCATTCGTCCACGCCGCACACGCTGTTCCTGATGGGCTCATCATAGGGCAATCGTTTACTCTCCCTAGTAATGTTGCCCAATAGCGTCGCCTAAAGATGCAAATGTCAAGTCGCTCGACGATTAGTCTACACGCCTTTCACCGTGCAGAGCGTACACCAGTGGGAATATTTAATCAGCTCGAGCACTAACGTGTTCATTGTGACGGAATGATTCGTTGAACGTTGAGGTCACAGTGCTACTGGTGTATGTCAGAGTTTTGGAGCTTCTTGATGTACACAGGGCTGGGCTGTGATTGGACTGTCTTTCACCAAGAAAGTCGATTCAGGCTGACTGTTCAACACGATCTTGAACGGCTACTGCAAAGACCTTTCCTTAAGTCTTTAAATACAGAACCGGATCGACAGTCTTGCAACGCTCTCTTTGGAGACACTTTGACTTCGAAAGCGGTGTCTGGCTCTATGATAACAGCAGCAACATTCACGTTTTGCGGTCTCAGAGATCATTCGCTATCAACAAGATCCATACCGTATTCCCTTACGGACATCGTCACCACCATGAGGAGATCATTAGTTTCAAAGGGTCGACCACGACATAACGTCGTGCCAGGGCCAAGGGCCAGGCAAGCTACTGGATTTGACTGCTTCCACTTCCTCTCTTCTAACCTTGATGCTTCACAAAGCGCATTGAATTGAAATTATCAACGTCTGCCCCCTGTTTCAAGATGTTTTTATGTATTACAGGGCTTGGCATCTGACTCATGCAATCCTCCCTCAATAGCCATTGCCCGCCCAGGACGGCGTCTTCCACTACCTGGCGAACCGGAGTCCCATATATCGATAACCACAGACGTCCTGGAAATGGAGGTAAATAGAGGGCAGTTCTTTCTTCAGACTGGTGATATCAAGCTTCCGATATGAGCCACTCTTGTCACTGTCGAGGTGACCATGGCATTCACGTCCCTACAGAGCTCATGGAGCAAGCCTGCTCGGGTATATACGAAGAGTAACATTCAGCATGCTGCAGGCGCGGTAATCGCAATAATGGCTATTGAAAATTCAACTTCGAGGTGAGGATGTCAGGCAAGCTGATAGGGTGCGCGGCAATATCGGCAAAACAGGGGACTGCCACCAAAAAAACAGGGGACTGTCCGTAGCCAGGTCGCATTTTCCGCACTGGAGAGTCTATGGTTTCAAGTCACGGTATTGCGACGCTGATCATGCGCCGATTTCATCACACTGACAAATGAGACTACGCGAGCTCTATGCTTCCCCATTCCATAGCGCTGCAACGACATCAGTTGTTCTTCGTATTCATCCTCTGTTTCGTGTATTTGGAGCTCTGCGCTACGTACGGAGAACAACACCAACGATTTGCGCTAACCGTTTCGAGCAAAGCCCTAGCCCTAGCTGTAGATATAGGCTCTGGAGCAAGCCAGTGCTTCACGGTTGCCGCAGGGCTCCTTCTTTGTACTTATCTTACACGAATGGCCCCCAATTGGACTCTATATTGGGTGCTTGAAACTTAACAGCCCCCTATCAATGGCTCCCAAGCGCGAGTTGTCCAGGCGTCCTGCTAGGGGCAAGCCTGTAAGATCGTTAGCGCAAATCAGGATTTTCGGTGTTGTTCTCCGTATAGCTTACTAGCTTAGTTGAATTACAATGAGCGCACTGCCACAATATCTAAGTTCGCCAATGTCAATACAAGCGCCACAGCAGGCTATATTTAGGGTACCGGTCCAATCGTTTCCTCTATCAAAACTGATGGCGTTGAGATTGGAAACACCTTACATCTCGTTATGTCCACACGTATAAGGTAGTCGGTGCTTCATGGAGAATTTCGTTCAGCCTTCTGTAACTCATCGGAGCTTCTGCATAGTTCGTGGTATCATCTTAAGCTAAGAATATGAATAGATTGAGTACGTACAAGAAGAGAAGATTTCGAAGGGTCCTCACTCAACGTGATGGCTTGACGATCGTGAAGGCCTCTTCTTTAGCTCGACCGTTCTTGCTCCAATGAGAGCTAGAAGACATCTCACAAGTCTATCATAGAGTGGTATATCTAGCGGAACTAACGGCGTGTTCTACGGCCTCATGCTACTTTCCCTTCTCATAGTTGGTGCTGAATGTACAGCTTTTCGCAGACTTCCGCTAGACATAACAAAAGCACAGATTCAAATCAACCCTCAACTGTTAGAGACGCATGAATTAAGAGAATTGTTCCACAGAGTCCATGCAGCCCGCTTCATTCAATGTCACACGTGGTTGCAAAAGATTCCCTATCATGTTAAAATTAAAGGTGATACTGTGGACAGTGGGGCCTGGTGGGATTTGTACAGGTACTTCTTCTACTTTCCAGACGCGGTGGGGATGGTGCTGTAGGCGCTTTGAAGGCTAGGATATGAAGATAATGTGATGTCGAGCCAGTCAAGGGGACATACCAAATGAGAAGAACCATCCAAGGGCTATAAAAGGAAGATGCCACATTACGATGTCTAGCCAATGTTGTTGTTTCACTTGTCGTACACAAACGGGTATGTACGGACCATGTTGGTCCCATAGTCTGATTGCTCCTTCCTCTTATGGAAGATCTTGTACGGAAAAGTGTGGTTACGAGGTCGGATCTTGTTTTTCTGCGGGACCTTATTATCCCTTGAAATCTCCTTCTATCTCTTTCCCATGAAACAATATTATTACTCAAACATCCGCATACACTCAGGATCTGACTGCAATGCGTGGCTCTAGAGTTTTCGCCTCTTTGGCGCTCTTGACCTTGGCCTCTTGCGTCTCGATTTCATCTCAGGATGGTGCCCCCAGTGCTGTTGTCAACTCTACCTCCGGCTCCGGCTTGCCTCTTCCCCCTCACAAAGCATCCCTGCTGTTCACCTCTACCCGTCTTTCCCCAGGAATTGTCCGCCCGTTTTCAACCTCGACGCAGACTTTCCAGGGCACACCAGTCAGCATTAAAGTCCTACATCCCGCTACCGCAGCTCCAGCCTCAAAAAGCGTCAAGGGTGGCGACGCTCGACTCCCCCAAGTCGACGAAATTGCCTTCACGCCTCCAAATATGCGTCCGTTCACTGGGATAGTTACGCACGGCAACCTGACCCGTAATGGTGGTAGTCTAGTGCCTCGCCAAGCTTGTCATCCGGGAGCATATTGTTGTCCTGATCCTCGACGATCGTTCAATGGCACTCGATTTCCTTGGGTTGCCATTGGTAGGATGCAGACAACGCATCCCAATGGAGGTAATATGAGCTGTACAGGGACCATGATTGGTCGTCGTTTGGTGCTAACTGCTGCACATTGTATCAACTGTAAGTCACCTATGCTTCCACTAGGCCAAATCGCCGTTCATATCCAGAACCAGGAAGCTCGTCACAAAACTGACGCGCAAACTCCAGGGACTAAAGACGCGAATGGCTTGCTACCGTCCGTCTCGTTCCAGCCCGACTACTGGGAGGGCAAGCCAGACGTATCAACCTATTATGGCACTTATGTACGCGCCGGTCCAGGCACTGTAATAGACTTCACATCTGCGGATGGCATCGGCTCAGACTTTGTCGTTATGATCCTTGATGTTCCAAAGGACTTCGAGTCAGATTATCTCGGCTTTATCACGTACTCCACTGACTGGAATGGCATGGCGGTATGGACACACGAGGGTTATCCTGGGCAGTTCTCGCCAAGAGCGTCAATGCCTTATGTCGACTTCAACTTTCCAGTTAACAATGCTTGGACACCTGGATTCTTCCAGAATGAAAATGGATGTGCCATTCGTAAGTGCCCCCAGAATATAATCCACCAGCAACTTATTAACCACACTTGTGTAGAGTTTGCTGGATGCGTCAGTCCTGGAGACTCTGGAGGACCTTTGTTCGCTTGGTTCACCGAGGGTCCCTGCGTCGGTGCTTGCGTCATTGGTGTGGTTTCTAGTAGCCTTTGCCATGGTGATGACAAAGATGATTTTAGTGGCGTGTGTGGCAATTATGCAGCTGGTGGAATTGATATGGTCAATTTGATTCTCGATATGCGTGCGGATTATCCGTAAGGTGTTCTTGTCGAAGGGCTGGGCTGTAAGATTGAGAGGAAATATGGATGACTCCTTTTGGCGCTAGCAGCCGCACGATTCTGGTGGAATGGATCTGATGACTAGCAGGCTAGGCGCAGTTTCTGACCAATCGAATTCTTTAATGTTGTCCTGCTATAACATTCCTTTGACAGTGTTATGCACTAAGCTGGCTAAGAGGCTCCTTTTGCTCACAGCTGGATGCGGCATTGTAATCCGCACGTCCCCGTAAGAAGTCAAGCCAGTCTTGTTCCCACAAAACGGCGAGGTTTAAACGACAGCCCACAGGGGAAATTGTTCAAGTTTTTAGACATAAGTCATAGGGAAGGACAGGCTGGTGATTTTATGGCGGCCCATGATATCGTCGATGCATAAGTTGAGTGAGCAGATCGAGCCGTTGGTGTTAAGGGCGGATTATTGGACCTTGGAGGATGAGGAGTCAGGCTTCATATGTGTCATTCGGATTCTGTAGGTAGACGGGTAGGGGTACATTAGCGGATATGAAGACAAGAACCTTCAGGCATCTCATAAAAATGTAAAAACCACGGTTCTTGATTCGCCGCGCTCCTTGCCTAATTATCAAAGCAAATCCGACAAATCCGCATCAGCTAGCTGTAAGAAGCCAACAAAGCAGCTTCAAATCGAAAAGATTTGACCACCAGATGTCCCTGACAGCATCCAAAGAGCGAAACCCTGCAAGAAGAAAACCAACCCCCCAACCCCCACGGCCAACGGGAAACTCAAATTATAGTCACCCTCAGCACGCACAACCTCCCCACGTCCCCCGACCACCCAAACAATAGAGCAATTTTCAAAAATAGAAGACGATGCTCAAGATACTTGATCAAGACTACATTCTCCGCTGCTTTTGCTAGGTCTTCTACGCTACGGCCGAGTAGTTGGGTCCAGGCTGTTGGGGACCAGATTAGTTTGCTGGCATTTAGGGCGCCGGATTCGTCGAGAAGGAGACCCATCTAAGTATTGGCAGTTAGTGGCGAGGTGTGAGGATGGCTCGGTGGAGTGGAGATTGGGAGCGGAAGGGTGGGGGAGCGTACTAAGCGTGGGTTTATGGGGAGAGGAATGTCGGTCTCGCATTGTTTGCATTTCGTGGCTGTGGTGTTGGCGAAGAGCGGGACGCCGCAGCTGTAGGTGGTAATTTTCAAGGTGGTGAAGGCTATGGGGAGGAATGGGAACGAACCATTCTGTGCAGAAGAGCTGGCTACGCTGGTAGAGGGTGTAGATGTTTAGTTCGAGGATTGTGAGGCTGAGGTAGCCTGTGAATTGCTCTGCAGAAAGATTAGTTGCTAGGAGCTCGCATATGGAGACAGGTAGCAAAGGGAACTCTGGCTCACCTGTTGGAGCTGCTCGAGCACTATTACCTGTAAGCATTTGGAAGGATTGAGAGGGGTTGTTATGGGCCTTTTACAACTCATCGATATCTGCGAGGGTGAAAAGGATCTTGTTGTCCGCCTCTGTAATTCCCTCGATATCAAAGACTGTCCATATTAGCTTCAGTACCCTAGCGTGAGAGAGTTGATCCTCGAACCGCCATCTGGAAAAGGCTCATTGACATGCTCCCTCTTCGTCAACCTCTGCGCATGGCGCCTCAGCCAATACGCGTCATCCATACACGGGTCAACGTCCACATGTGTACCCTGGCTGAGTGAGAGCGTTGGTCGTCTATCCCCTCTGAAGCTTGGGTTCGTTATAAGTAAGATGGTGTAAGATGGTTTCCAATGGGACGCAGATGCAGCTGTGCGGGCCCAGAGCGTGAGGGTGGCGTCTGCTGTGTCATCGAAGATGTTGACGTCGACTTTTTCAGTCGGGACGCCTTTCTTGGTGGTGACTGGCAGAGCATTATTACTGATGAACTCAATTTAGAAGGATGATAGACACACATTTCTTCCTGCCCCCAATACTCTTTACACAAACCAGTACTCTGACACCGGAGATTTCATGACCCCCATCAATGTAGTTCTTCAACGTGATAAGTCCATCCAGCTGCTTGCCTTTTCGGTATCCGAGGGGAGTTTTACAGAAGACACCTTCGTCGCTGTTTTCTTGCACCATGAAGTAGCAGCTGTTGTCTCGTTCGGGGAAGATGGAGGTAACTAGCGAAGAATCCTGCCGGGTCAAGGAGCTGGATTCAGCGTTGGAGATATGTGGAGTCCATATTGAAACTAGATGTCCAAGACGGAGCTGGTAGTCGACTTTGGCGTACCATAGCTTTGCCTAAAGTTTTCAAGAGCGTTAATGATTGAATTCTCGCGTATTTGAGTGCAAAGAAGACGGAAGGATGATGGGGTAAGTACCACAAAAGCCCCACTATCATCTTTAACAATGACCTTCAAGCAACCCTTCGCCGCCTGAGGTGACTTGCTGTTCATTACCTGGTCGTAAAAGTTGGCAACCCTCCCCATCAGTGCCACACAACCCGGACCCGGGATGAGACTGCCAATGTCGACCTCGTTGTATGTCGTGCGTGGCTGCCATTGGTGCAAGAGAGGGTGTAATGCAGCCTCAACTTCAGAGGATGTGAAGCCATCATTCGTATCTACTTTGCTGCTCGGACGGTTGTGAGGTTTATGTGAAGGAGACAGGACTTCGGGCTGGAAGAATGATTGAATAGAGGAATTTTGGGCAGGCATGGTTCTTGAGGTCGTCGTAGCTCGATGATGAGACTAGCACAAGACGGTAACCTTGGTTCGTGGCAGTGGAATGGATTGTATTTTACGCGTTCTTCGGCTCCGCTAGGCGCCAAAATTGAACTCGGGTTGCAAGTTGAAATCACATATATCATGAATGAAAGCACTAATGAAATCGCAGAATGTGATGTGTATTTGGACGGCTATTTCCTTGGGTCTAAGAGAGAGTACTAAGGGAGCTTCGACCTACTATAGCGAATTCGTCATCCCCACAAGGTGGTCCCCACCCCTCCGTCATAAGCATCCTGACCACACCTATATTACGGATCGGCAATCAATCTAAAACAACTTGTGTTCAAGTGTCATGTCAGACTCTGGCTGGAGGCCAACACACGCGCGGAAGATGTTGGTCAAGGCTCCGCGCTGCTTGGCCAAGGCGTTGACAACCGGTGTGCCCGGAGGAGTCAAAGGAGCCTAGAAGTATCAGTGAGACATCCATGCCAAATGACTTTGGGAAGACATACCTTCAGCATATAGCTTAAGATACTGAGCACGCTATGAAAACCTTTGTATTCTTCGCTGTCATTTGTTTTCCATGAGATACGGGTCATCATCTCGGCAATGAGGACAAGATCAATAATCAGAGGAGAAGCCAAGAGCGAGTCCTCGCAGACGTTGAACAAGCTGATTGTCTGATGTCCGCCCATGAAGATCTCAGCATAGTACTCATCGAGGGCACGCTTGTTGTCACCGACAGCAGGCATGTACTTAATGACCACACAATGATCGGGATGTTCGCCGGGCTTGTAAAGAATGTTATTCGCTTCGACCATATCGTCCACGACATTTGACTTAGAGATTTCCTTGGAGCGGAATTGTTTCTGAGAGCTCAGATTCATGCCGTCATTGTTACCGAGATGGTTATAGCTTGCGATTGAAGTGAGCTTTAGGCCTGCATTGATCATGAAGTCGACCAAGGCAGATTTCATCTTGGTTTGCCCGGACTTGAAGTCATCACCACCAATGAAGGCGCCGTGCTTCTCCGCAAGTTCAATAGCACCAGGGACAAAGGTGTTCTGGGGGGAGCCATTGATGAAGGGGGCATTCTCCAGGATGCAAGCCACTGCAAACACGGTTGATGGGGCGATTTCCGGGTGTCCATTCTCTATAGCCTTCATTAGGTTGTCGGCGGTGTCGTTAACACCATCGATGAGGTCGGCATAACGCTCGGTGTTGGCAGTCCACTGCACGATGACTTTGTCAAGGCCGTTGCTTTCTTTGAAGTTGCTATTCACTTGTCAGCATGCGTAATTGAACCAAGAAGGACTTCAGACCTACCGAATATCTTTTCGCAATTTCTCGACGTGAGCCATACAGGCCTTGGACCCTTCGATAAGATTGTTGGCACGGTCACCCTGATTTGCAGCAATAAAGTCGGGGTAATAGATGCTAGGAAGTGGCTTCATCTCAGCCATTTCCTTCTTGACCAGATTCTTCAGAGTAGGCTCAAGAACCGCAGCTCTGTCCATAGCTTGGGCCAAATTCATGCTGCTAATATCCCATCCCCCAATTACGAGGTCGTTGGGGTGTACCATCGGTAGGACGTCGTGGAATGGAATGTTGATTTCCTTGCCGGTCTTCGCTTCCGTACCAAGCTTCATAGTCGAAGCCATAACGACAGAGCCATAGTAATTAGCGGCCCTTGGTCCTTCACGAGTATCCCAGGTCAAGCCGCGCTTGTTGGCTATGATGCCTGCGGTGACGGTGGTGCCATTGTTCCCGCCCCAGCCGACAAGCATCGTTCCAACCTTTCCCACCTTCCGTTCAACCTTGAAGTCATAGAGCGTCTCCTTTGGCGTGGCTACGTACTTGCCATTGCCGGTCTGAGAGACCGAAGTGGTACGATAGACGTACTTGCTCTTGATCTCATTGTCTGTATAGACCACGTTGGGAGAATGGACCGTGAACAGGTCCTTTTCCTCGCTTGTCATTGAGGCATGGCTTACGCCATTGGTATAGCCATTGGTGCCTTCTGCATGAGGAGCCATGGTTTCGATTCGATTTCTGTATATTGAAGGAGATTACTTGACGTATGGCGAGTCCGATGCGCCTCCAGGGGCAGAAGAACGTCGGCCTCCGTTGAACGGATGGTGCACCCTGTGAGCAATATATGTCAGTCACTGTCTTCAATTCATGTTTTCTAGTGACATCATCCAGCAGGTCAATGATACAACTTCCGAATTTCATCACCGGCTAAGTCATTTTCTAGGCACGTGTTTCGCATGTCCAAACAACTCATCATCTATGCAGTCATTCCGCAAGTGCCGATATTGAAGGATAATGCTTGCAAGAAGAGACTTGAGAGTGAGGCAGGTGGGTACTACTTACGAATTTAGCAAATTTGAATACGTCTTGCCGGTGTTTATTGACCACACTTCAAAGTGCGATCGGCTTGACGTGAAAAATGAGAAGTTCTGGGGAAAGTGAAATTTCTTATAACAAGCAAGAGAGAATATTCTCCTAGATTCTGTTGGGATTCTGGAGGGAGGAGAAGTGTGCGTTATGTTTATAAGTGGGAGTTAAACATCCGCTACCGGAGAAACTTAGCCTGCCGAGCTGGAACCCCAAGTTCGAGCCCCCCCCCCCACATGGCGTTATCGATAAGGCAAGGTAGCAATACAGGAAACCGCCCGCGACTACCACCACGCCATGTCCATTTGGTATGATTTATGATCAAGTTGCTGGCTTAACTTAGCAGATAGCATCCGGCAGACCTAGCTCCGTTCGCACGACCATTGCATTCGAGGCATGAAAGATGAAAGATGGAGAGATAAGCAGGCGGTTGTACCGGAGGAGATCCAGATCACAAGACCATTGAAGCTCCAAAGAACATGAACGCGATGCGATACTTGCGGAGGTCTTTTCCAATGGCAATGATTCCCATCATGTGCACAACAAAAGGAGATGGCTGAATTCAGCAGTAATGGTACCTTTGCTGATGTATGTTGTGCAATGAGTTGGCCGGCGGCCAATGCTTGTACCAATTACCAATTGCACCAACCTCTCCAAGCCCCTGTACACCCCACATACCCTAAACTGTAGAATAGTACCATCGCTTCAAGGTGAAAATTCTTAGCATGAATCTCCACATGAGGCACAGGGTCTGGCTCGGTCGTAACTAATCCGCTTATACTTTAATACATAAAGTGTGGGAAGTTTGAAGGATATACTACGATTGTTTGGAGTGACAGAGGGATGAAGGGGGCCCCCTGGGGCCTGAATATCTTGACCGGATTGGGGAAAAGCGATCAGTAAGCTTCATAGCCTTTCCGCCCAATCCCTGCCCTGACCTGCATCGACCCCAATAGCAGGCCAATCATCACTGTTCCGAGTGCACCACCATTCCTGTTCCTGGATGCACCCAGAAGCCACCTCGTGTCGCGTGCACGTTGCTCACGGTACCAGCTGCTATTTCAATAGTCGATCCCCGTTGCGTTTGCACGCTGGGGGTTGTTATGCAGTGTTATGCATTTTGTCCAGATGGGGGAACAATTACGCCAGCTTTAGGGGGTGTGTAGGTGTAGTGTTGCGAAATCCCGTAGATAGGTACCTAAGGTAGCTGTAGTATCACGTTAAACCTAAACTTTAAGGTCCTCCCGAAATTGGCCGCCCGACAAAGTCAAGCTCTCAGGGTGCAGCACCTGAAGGATCATTCGAGCTCCCTTCCTTCGTCAACTCCAACCACATCACAGAGTCCTAATTGTACAGGGCGCCTCTGGTTGTTTTTCGGTCACGGGGCTGAGTGCTTTAGGTGTACAAGATGATCATGGTCATCTTGTGAAGTCTCCCAGCCAATACTGTCCTTTCTGTCGGCCTGACTGCCAAGTCTCCACCACTCATTTCCCTACTGGCGCCAACTGTCGAATGAGTGATCAAACATTCCACTCCTTTCTCATGCACTCGGCGCCTACGAAATCACCATCAGCGACCTTCTGAAACTAACTCTTCATCGATCGTCATACATGATCGGACTTTAATCGTTACAAGTAATACAACGAACGCATTGCTGGTGGACGAAGCTCGGAAGCACGCAGCACGAATACGGACTGCTGCATATGTTTTGGTCTCCGCTGAACATTGGACATTCTTTGACGTGACTGCGCGAGAAATGAAAAGTAAACATGGCATCGACAACGCGGGCGTCGAGCTTCTTGCCAACTATCAAATGCTCAATGTGCAGTGTCGAGATCCCTATCTCAGCGATGGGAGATCATATCTGTGCCCCTCGTACGCCTGGTTCGCAGTATTCTGATCTTCCATTCACTTACACAAGCCTAGCTCCTCCACTGCCTGAAGCTCGACTAAGAGCCCTCGATGGGCCCTTTGCACCCTCAATCTCCAAACCCGATATGCCACCACCTCCTAAACCAACCAAGACTCCTCCTCCACGAGCTATTGCAACATCTACATGTACGTTGATGGGCTATCCACACAAGCACAGAATACTGATTGGTCTTACGCAGTTGACTCTATCCTACAATCAGATACACCTTTACCTTCACCCAAGACTACGACAAGCTCGCGAAGCGCGTCTCCAATAATATTTAGTAATGGCCGCAAATCTCCGTTCTCAAAATTTTCAAGAAGCAACACCAACAACCTGGCTACTCCTCCGGTGGCTCTAGGTCCTCCGTCTCCTGAGTTGACAATATCACAAGACTGTGCATTCCCTCCTTTCCCGACCTCCAGGTCGCGGAGTGCAACACCAACTACCCCTATCGAGACCTCAGCATTCAATTTTTCACCCAATCGGGGTATGCAAGAAAGTACAGAGCGTAACTCTGCCTACGCTCCTTTAAGCCCACGATCCACGGGAGGGGGAAGTGTCCTGCAGCGGATGAATAGCATTGCCCCGGGGCCATTCAGCCAGAATGGTCAACCGCGTCCATCCGGGCATGAAAAGACATCATCCATGAGCAGTAGCCAAGATTTTATTCGTCCTTCCAGCTCACAGGGTTATAAAATACACTCCCAAAAGCCGTCGGCGTCGAGTTCAAACTACACACGCAATCATTCGCATTCTCTTTCGAACGCCTCGATGAACTCGAAATACACATTCGATCGAAGCAGGGAAGAAGTACCAACGATACCAGCCATGCCTCCTCCTCCACCGAGACCTTCTCGTCCTGGCGATCCCAGTGGTACAGAGAAGGGGACTGGACTCACGGACTCCGGGTTTAACTCTGGTCCATTTGGCCCTGAACGTCGTTCAAACACATTTCCACGCGAGGATGACCCTAATGCGCGATCAGAAGAGAAGTCTACATTTCATAGAAGGCCTTCAGAGCCTTCAGAGAGGCCTTCAGACAGGGGACACAAGCCAAGGCCTTCATTAGCTGCAGCTGCTATGCAACCATTGCACGAAATTGGAAGTACCAGCTCGTTTAATGCTTCGAAGTTGAATAGAGGTCGAAGTACATCTCAAGCTCCAGATCGAGCCGACACAGCCCGTTCACGGAGTATGAGTAAGACTAATGCAAGGGACGACAGAAGACTTCAAGACGCGCCTCCCGTACCTCTGCCTGTCAGGGGTTTAGACCAGGAGAATACATATCACGCCCCCCACGAATCGAGTTCCTCTGACGAGTCATTTAACTCTGGCGCCAAAAGTGGGAGTTCGAGGTCCAGTCCGCCTCTGAATGATTCACCGCAGCGATTGAAAGGGCAGATGGACAATACTCGAGTCAACAACATGTTCAATGGCTTTCAATTTGATGTGGAGAGTGGGCCAGCCCTTGAAGAGGCTCCATTGTCATCTGAAGACGTAAGAGGTGGTCCCCTCAAGCCAAGGCCGACAATTGCCTCTGTCAATAGTAGCCCTAGGAAACCTTCTCCAGCGCCACGAGAGGACCCGCCCGCGAGGTATGGCACTCCAGCGTTGTCCCCAGACGAATATGTCGTATCCTCCTTCGCACCCCAATCCAACAACCTCCGCGTGTCTCCCGTACCAATCCCAACCGCACCACGAACGCCATCGCCTCGGAGGCCAAGTAAAAGCAACAAGGGGAATTGTAGAGGCTGCGGAGAGCTCATTAGGGGCAAATCTGTTAGCTCCGCGGACGGCAGGCTCACTGGGCACTACCACAAACAATGTTTCGTATGCAAGACGTGTCAAGCGCCGTTCCAAACCGCAGACTTCTATGTGATGCACAACAACCCCTACTGCGCGCGGCATTACCACGAGCTCAACAACTCACTATGCACAAAGTGCGATCGAGGTATCGAGGGTCAATACCTAGAGACTGAACAACGGCTGAAATTCCACCCACACTGCTTCAGCTGTCAGGAGTGCCACAGAATCCTACGAGATGACTACTTCGAATGGAACGGCCGCACGCTCTGCGAGCAACATGCATTTCGGGCTGCTCAGCAGCCTTCTTCCCTAGGACCAGGCCGCAGGTACCCTGAGAGAAGAACTACACGCCTAATGATGATGTGATTTGGATTACATACTACCACCGATACCATATTTCCTTAATTCGATAATACCTAGTTTTGGGTCTGGCTTTTTGTTTGAGATGTTTGTAAAGCGTTATACCCTTCTAGACGAGCGTTGATGTCGCCATTTTTTCCATATCCTGTACAAATGTTACCGATCTAATTTCTAATGTCTATATACCCTTGGGACTCTGGGAGTGATTTTGGAGATCTCGAGGACTTCTTGTTGAGGAAGGAGAAGCGCTTGCACGCTTTGCTCTGAGCGGAGGAGATACAGCGGTTCAACAAGCACGCTTGGATTGTGCGAATGCTATTTTGGGGAGAGGATGATGCTTGCCATGTATCCGCCTGTTCATTTAACAGGTTCCTGCATCATAGAAGGCTCTTTGCCATTACTGCTAGCTACTGGTCTAGTCAAATCCATCTACTACACTACCAGTCTTCCCCACAATGATTCCGTGACCCTTACAGCCACTTACACGGGTAACTCCAGTCAAAGCATGTGCCCAAAGCCATGCATACAGAGGGAGTGCAGCGCAGAGACCAAGGCGTTATCAGTGAATATGAGCAGTAAATCAAACAATCTTTCGGGTTGAAACAAAGGGACAAAGATAATACCAAAGCACAATTTAAAAAACAATCCGGTCACTCAATCATTCATACTTCATTCATACTTCATACATAGCCCTCAGCACGTCCCCAACACTGCCCAAAATCCCCTACTCCGCACCTTCTCCAACCTCCATGTCCCCCAAAATCCCACTCCCACTCCCACACCCGCACCTCCAGCTTCTCTTCCCAACCCCATCACCGTGAACAAACAAAATAAACACCACAATCCCCCCCTCTTCCTCCAAAAATCCATATCCACAAACCATCCGTCCCTTACTTTATTTGAATTCCCCTCCCTTCCCCTCACCCAGCACCCCTCCGCGCAGCTGAGACATGATACTCTTCGCATAGAATAGATAGACCTAGATCTATCTACCTCGAACGCAAGAAGCACCGTAACAGATCCTTCTCGCACCAGTCTTCACGCACCAAACGGGAAATAGTCAGTCAGTTCTTTCTTGAGAAGGGAGACCGCGGTGTTGGGGATGTGGGTTTCGTGGTTTTGTTTGTGGTGATTGATGATGATGGTGGTATGGGTGCGTAGAGTGGGAGGAGGGAGTATGTACAGAAGGAGTAATGGGATGCAGGATCGGAGGTTGCTGTATCAAATCAATTTCATATACACGTGGGAGATATCAGGGACGTATGGGTGCCTTCTTCGATTCCGTGTAGTATTTATTCTTGCGTGCGAGGGATGCGGCGACAGGGTTGGCTTTTCTTCAACTTGGCACGTTCGCTCAGGTAAGTAGTCTTGTCATATCAAAAAAATAATTGATCTTGATATCATGAATCCGTAACAGTAATGGAAACATATTGAAGGCGAGGGCCATACAGGCTTCATTCAGGCCTAACAGAGAAAGAAGGCTGATGGACCATATTAGGAGCTAGATTTTCTCCTGCGAGAGCCCTATTATCATTATGAAGTATGAGCACTCGGGTTGAAGTTGAGACGCAGGCTTTGGGGAAAGGGGACATGGAATACAGCTGACTTGACAGTTTGAAATCTCATCGGATGATTATTTTGATAGAACGCCGAACTCGTCCTGCTGGAAGTTGAGACTCAGTCTTTGGGTAAAGGTGACATGGAATACAGCTGACTTGACAGTTTGAAATCTCATCGGATGATTATTTTGCTAGAACGCCGAACTCGTCCTGCTGGGCGTAGGGGGGTGGGACAGGGATGTTTGCAATTGATTCAACTATCCAAATAAGATGGTGTGGGAGAACGTGGCTTCAATCATATGTTATTGCCCGAAATACTTTTTATTCCCGAAATCTTCAATGCTATACATAGTATTGACTCATTTGTTTATTGCGACAGGGTATGAACCCTGCTGCTTATTGTTCAAAACGCTGCTGCCTAATACATCGGATCTCTTTACACACACGCAACCCTGCTGGCCGCTGGTGATTCCCCTGTGCTAGCAGCGATTATACTACTACCAGCCCTTTGAGCATGCATACGCGGCCGTCAAACCTGAGTCAAAAATTTAATACATGGAGTCGATGTACTAATAGCCATGTACCCTGATAGATATCGTTCACCCTATGGATGCCGATACGCACGTAGCCTATTGATTGATTGTATTGGCGAAGTTAACCAAGGAACGATGCAAGAGGCTGGCTACCGCATATGTCCGGGTGACAGTCGTTTCTTGACCCCCGCGTTTCAAGCCCAGGACAACAGAATTGGACCACTGGCTCAGACATCAGGAGACCTTAGCTCCATACGTGCGCGCAGCTGGCTGGCGGACAAGCGCGAAGATAGCCAGGCAGGTTGGATGACAAGTTCTTAGCAGGATGTTTGTGTGCTGGAAAGGGATGTTTCTTCCCTCTGTGCAGCAGGGCAAGCTAGAGCTGTACGATGTATAAGATGACCAGGACTTGGATGCGGATGCGAAATGGATTTCAGGTTGATGGGAGCTTGCCCGAATGCCGGCTGTGAATAGGCGTCTTCCGTGGCCGGCTATCTGGCAAACATCAATTGACGGTTGTGCGTATAGGCAACGGTTCTCCATTTATGGCCTATTCATAGAATGATACTAAATCCCGTCAATGATGTCCTCTGCTATGCCTCTTTAGGAGCCTTCGTGACAGACGGATGTAAGCCCGGTCCTCTTGCCCGCAGATAAAGGCCCCATCAGGTAAGCGATGCATTCTCACTAATGCATTTCGTATGCGTACATGCATCCTTCCGCCGTTATACATGGCGACGAGGATATAATTGCATAAAGTTTTCAACGGCTATCCCAGTGCCTGGGAGCATGTGTATAGGATAGCATTCTCGGGCAACGCAATGCGGGACTGACAGATACAAGCGATCAGGCTTACAAAGAAGCATAACCTAACCTCAGCTCGCACCCCCACGGAAATGACGAGGCAAAACTTAACATCGTGATTCTTCTGTTCATCGTAACGTGGGTGGGCATCGCATTGTTCTTATCATTTACCATCGAGATGATTATCCAGGCGTTGGCAAAGGAGCGCATATACATTTATCCAACGTTCATGTGACAGACAGTATTGGGAAGGTATATGCTGCTGTGCTTTCCACTTTGTGTTTCAAGAGCTGTATGCATTGCCCAACCCATAACGCAGCGCAGTTACTGGCTTGTGTGGGATGGATATGTCCTTGTGACAGCGGCTTTCCCTTCCGATACCGCTCCGTCAATATCCGCCACGGCCAACAAAGCAGCAACGGTGCTGCGATGCAAAGCTGCCCAACTGAATTGACGGGCAGGGGTATTCGGGTTTGTTGGTTCCTGGGGGGAGCGATGCGTAGGCGTTGTGCCGTTGCTTAATTCGCTAGGACCATGTATAAAATGGTTAATGCGCGCGATCAAAGCGAGCCAATGGATGATCAGTCGCGATTGTTGATGCACGGCGCCCAATCTGGCTACTGGAAGCGGAGGGGGGGGAAAAGAGGGTCCCTTTTTTTTCAATACCACATCCGTCACTGTTTGGCGATGACGCTCGAATACCAAGTAACCAGGTAACCAAGTAAAAAGAAAGTTGACGCACATGGCGTCGGTACCGCAAGTGCAGGAAAGGGCCGTGTTGTGCCGTCGGTCCGCGGATTGTCTGCGGGAAAATAGGCTCTTGCATCACCAAGCACAATTCGGACGCCGTGAGCATTGCTGGATACCGATGGAACCATACGGAAAGTGCTTGGATCCATTGACGACTTGATTGGGTTGGCGAATACCGCAGTACAGTACTGGTGGAAGTTGTTGCATCGCATGGTTCCATTTTGTTCCCGCTCGTACTCGTATCCACCGCCTGCAGCAATAGGTAGTCAAGCGAGCAAAGATAATGCACGATTCCTAGCAATTCTAGCAATAGTGAAGTAACGAAATCTTGTTCTCAGTAGGAAAACGTAGAGGCAGTATGCAATAATACCAATAGAAGCATCCAAAGAAATCATAGTTGTAAGACGTTGTAGGATGAAAGCAGCAAACCAAAGAGACAAGGAAAGGGGACAAGTTCAGGTTGAAAAATCAGATCAAAAATCATCTCAAATTGCATGTTGTCAAACCTAGTCGAAGCTCACCCATCCATCGATTCATTTCTCCCACAACACTGCATCTCTTTCATCTAATCCGTGACTGATCCATATCGAGCAAAAGCAAAACCGTTCACGCCCTAGTGTGGTGGCCCCAATCTATGTCCGAATATCATCCTCGAGCTCCATGAAATGTATCGTAAAATCGATGTCCCCGGAATCGCCGAAACCCACCCATTGTAAATGTCGTAATCTGTGCCGTCTGATGCCTCTAATAAGGCAATGCGTGAAGATTTTGCAGGCCTCTGATAAGGCTGGTATCATCGCTCGGAATTCCAGAAACATGTGCGAAAGGGAAATCAGTTTGTGTTGTTTGTACACTTGTAGTCAATCGAAGAAATCAAATAGTAACGTGTAAGGAAATGTTGTCGTACGGTCGATTTGAAGGTCGGTTCGAAACCTGGATGTGCAGTAAGTGATGACGATTGTCGGAACCGGTATGAATAACGGTGGAGGTGAAACCTGTTCACCTCCAGCTACCCGTGGAGAAGTGAGCTCCGTTGTGAACACAAGGCAGTGTTCCGGCTAAAGGTGATCCTAGCAAAACGATACGTTGACAGGAAATGGTCAGCTAATGCGGTCAGGGCGATGAAGGGCTAGATTCCTTTGGTCGCAAATTTGAGGGACCACTTGGAGCTTTTGATCCCATCTTCCTCGTCAACTTAGCATAGTCTAAACCGGCTATTAGTGATAAGCCAGGTACGCGAAAGTGAAAGAAACCTACGAAGTCCGCAAGCATTGCACAACGTCCTGGCTCCATCAGGTCCCCGACGCCATTCTGGTGTCTCCGCTCGATTGCAGCTGTGACAACGTCCTGGAGGAGCAGCCCTGCCCCGCCTTTTCTTGGGGTCAGATCCAGCAAACCCTCCAGACCCTTCGAGCTTATCCATAGCGTAGCTGGCATCGTCGTCTGCTTCACTAATTGGAGGCTTGTAATTCCGCTCATCGTAATTCCTCTGCTCTACGAGTGCTTGCTGCTGCTTGTAGATGACATCCCTGATTCTAGCAAAGGAATCAAGCATTTTGCCCTGAACCAACTGTATCATTTGATCACACTCAACCAAAGTCGGCAGTGAACCAGGGATTGGTCCTGATCTTTGCGTTTGGTGCGCGCGAGTGCCATAATCGCGAGAGAAAGTCAGAGCGCGACCGCTGACCTCGGCAATCTATTCAATGAGTCAGACTCCGGTTATTATGAAAGGGCAGTGGAAGATACTAACGTCGTTCAGGGAAGTTTCTAGATCATAAATGTCCAAATGACGCTTCACGGACTCTCCGTAGGCTGGTCGTGGAGGAGGGCTTTCCTTAGTCGCTCTTCGCATTTCCTCAGGACGGTCCAAGTCGCCGCCCATACCTCGCCATGTCGGCTGGTGTGCGGTTGGTCTCCGATAAGAAGGAATTCCAGATGCTGACGAGGGAGGATACGCGTAAGCAGGCTGGTAAGTACTGTAACCGTAAGGTGCAGTTGTGGCTGCAACCGAACGCGAGTGCGTCTCAGTGGAAGGGGACGAACCGGGATTGTTTTGGATGGGAGAAGCACCAGGCCGGCTATAATCCGTCGGTGGCGGTGCAGTCGTTGGCTGCTTAGAAGTATGAAAAGAATCGTAGGAGCGTGCAGTGGAGAGTGAGTTAATGGTGGGAAAGCGACTTTCTCCATGGGAGGTGACAACACCTGGCGAATAAATTGGCCGAGTGGACTGTTCAGGTTGCTCCTGTGGGCGATGGTTTAAGGAAACCGTATGCTGAGGAAAGAAATCTGGAGGACCTTTTGGTAGAGAGTCTAGGAAAGGTCGATTGACCGGACTAGTGGGGCTCTTCGTCACCAGTGTTATTTTATGCGATGGAGCACTCGTAGATAGCAACGATGATATAGATATTGGCTGTTGCTCTCCGGTGTTTAATGCTTCATTTATTGATGGTAGCGACTGCCGTTGAGAAGCTGGTGGTTCTTTCTCGTCAGAGCTGCGACGGGTCTCTGGTGGCGACATGTAATTGCCAGGCGCAATGCCTGGCCCACCTCTGCCGTCGCCTATCGCCGAGCTAGCAGCAGATGATGGGTATGAGTAGGGAGGTGGAGGGCCCGAGTACATAGAGGAAGGGCTGACGAGGGGAGGAGCGGACATCTGGACGGTTGAAGTGACTGGCCCATTGTGGTTGTAGACTGCACTCTCCCTTTTGATTTTCTCGATGTCCAGATAATTGATGGGAGGTAGAGCACCACTAGGAAACAAGTCAGCTTCTATAGAGCCATAGGGAAGAGAAATCGCACTGTGGGCGTGACTCAAGTGTGAAGACGGACCTTTGGCCTGCGGTGTCCGCCATGTGAGCGATTGCTGACAATCACTAGGTTCTGGCAAGACGGTAACTTCCTCAGATTTGCGCCGACATGCCTCGGGAATATAACTCTTTTTGAAGAGCCCAAGCTGTCCAGTTCTTTTGCTGCTGCTGCCGCTTCCCGCGCTGACAGGAAGAGAGGAATTATGCGGGCCACACCGTTCCAGCACACGAAGAGGTGTAAGCTCAGTCCCAAGTGAAAGGGCGGCCAAGACCAAATGTGATCAATTATCAATCAATACCGAAGAAGTCGCAGGCGGATGGATTGAAATTGAAATTTCGTATGGGCTCGGGTGGTTGGATTAATGGACCATGGGCGAAACGAACGGTGCAACGTGCGGTTCCCCGATCTCGATGCAAGATGTAAGAGATAGAGTTTCAAAGCCACAATTCAACGGCGGGGGAAAAAGCGAGGACTCGGTGATAATGTTATGGGTCAAGTGAAGTAGAAGGGAACAGATGAAGTGGCACACCCTGGAGTGTCTTTCCGGTTTGGTGAGTGTCGTGTGTGTGGGAGGTGGGATGATTGTTCTGGGGAAAGGAGTGAACGGATTGAGAGTGATGGCGCGAGTGGTATGTACAGAATGAGGCAAAGTATGAATGATGGAAGCGGAGGGGGAACTGGGTGAAGCGAGGTGATCAGATCGGGTAGGATTCAGATGGCGTTATGCCTTGCGAGGGAAGGGCGCTGGGGGGGACTACTTTGGTACGAGGGTAGAGGGTACGAGGCCTTGACTCTTGTGTCTGCACACAAACCAGGATGGCCTAAGATGACTAGGGTTGAGTAGGAGTGACTGGGAGAACTACACCACTAAAGAGAAACTAGAATGTGCTCTCTTTTTAGCGTGCAGTGCTTTTCTTCGGTGCTGGCTGCTCGAGGGTGCTTAGGGTGCATAGACCATAAGGTACTAAGGGAGTCGATTACGATAGTATACACGCACATTAGATAAAAATACCGCCTAACTACCGCGATGCTGGTTCCCCACCCAGCAGGACCGGGCCTCCCAGTTCAGTGACGGTGGGAGGTGCATATACTGCGTCTGAGCTACCGCAATCACGGACTAGCTGGTAGATTTAGAGTGCAACAGGGATAGATATGCGGACGGTTCGATGGGAGATCGGAGATTGCTGATCCCTCCCTCGCTTGGGGTAGCTTGCAGCGGCCTAAGGCAAGTACAAAAGTACTACACCGATGTCCTGCTGCAGCCTCTTGCGACACCTTTGACCGGCCTTGGAGCGGTCTTGGAGCGGCTCAGAAAGCAAGGGCAATCGTGATAGTAGACAGTCGTTATTACCTTACCGTACCTTACCGTACCCTTTTCCTTTCCCTTTCTTGTCCAATCCCAAATCATCCATAGTATCCGTGGATTTCGCTTTTCAATCGTCGGCTATGCCTCCCAGACCACAGCCGGGGGCTTGCTCCTTTACACCGGCCTATCCACAGAATACTCGCCTGTGAGGGAAGGGGGTCCCCTGGAGGGCTGGCTGTCATTCTGTCATCCAGTAGGATTAAACCTCCGCTCCAACCGTCATATTGAATCGATGACGACTCCTCTGCGTCTGGTCGTATCAATCTCGAACAATACGGGACCACTTCCATCCTCACTAATCATGAGGTCAGCAAAGCGGTGATGTGGGTAAACATGGCATTTACCTCAATCTCTGCTCTTGAACCGCTGATCACCCAAGTCTGGATGCATCTGGAATGGCAATGTCCCAGTTCGGATCGACGCTCGTCAGTGCCCAATCATCAAATTAGTCGTCTGAATTGGAGTCCAGTCGATCAGACGTTGCTCATTTAAGAGCCATTTTTCCCGCCCAGAATGGGAGAGCGGCAGCACCAAGATCTTCCCCCTCGAGGATCGTCGCTGTAGAAAAGGGCCCAGCGATCTATTACTTCCGCCGTTTTATGTTTATCGGGAGTCGCCGCAGACCCCTGCCCAAAACAGTCCTCCGGGTACAGTGTGACTTGGTACGGATACTTCCATGCAATCATATGAAACCATTGGGTCAAATCATGCCGAAAGTGTCCGAAGCGATCGTTGTACCTCAGTACCTATTATGCGAGGCGCAATCACTCTCATAATTAGGTCCACCACTGCCCAAGGAACTGATCTCTTATCTCCCTATTCCTCATTGACAATTGCCTGGATTTATATACACCATCGATGTTGAACACTGTTCGGATATGCTCGACGGTTGCGCGCATGCCGAGAAGAGATACTTTTTGGGAATCTTAAGGCTCCGCTAGGCAAATTGGGTGGCTGGCGCATTGTTGTTGTTTTTCAGTATACCTCATTTAGCTGTCAAAATATGAGTAGAGAGGATTACAGGCAATTATCGTAGAGTCTTCACAATGGAAGGGTGGCTCTCATTTCCAGCAGTCTGGTCATTATGCGCGTTGCCGGACATCGTTCTTGTTATCCGTGCAGAGTAACCCGAAACAGCTGGGAAAGAGGCATGTGGTCCTTTCTGGAAGTAGGTGTATACAGTAAGGCACCCAGTATAACTAATGTAGCCGTCTGCTCAGCTATGATTATGGAAAGAAAGTCATGCAGATAAGTTCGGTCATGGGGTTATTGGTCGGTTAGAGGGTACCTCAGAAATGTCACGGCCGAGATATCGCGATCCCAGATGCTGCAAGCTGGTGAGATCACAGATCCGACTAAAGCCGCTCGGTTATGTCAATGTCACAGAAGCATGATGCAAGTGAGCGGCTCGAACTACACGTCCACGTGTGCTGCGTGAGAGATGGATGGGCCATCTAACCGAGGGTGGCGAAGACAGCGTGTCCGAAGAGTGTGATTGGTCCAAATGAGATCCCGACGACACGGATCAGATCAGATGAAGCACCCATTACGCCTTGCCACGACTCCCGTCTTGTGAGTGGACACAGACTCAAGTACTGCCGATATGAAAGCTACCGAGCCACCCACATCTCGGAGAGAAAAGCACGCACATGCGATGATCTGTCCCGGGCCAGGTAGCTTCCACTGCATGGGACAACACGACGGTAGATGTCACGGACTGGCACAAGTTAATGCGTATTGAGGCCCTTCTGATAAGCCATAAACCATCTAACCCTCTAACCCTTGGCGAGACGTTAGCATCTCATGAAATTGTGACTGGGTGGCTTGCCAAAAGGCGCAAAAGTACCTAGCATCGATCCCAACCTTCTATGACTTCGGCCGTGCATCGAGCCTTATTTTTAAGGTAGTCATGTCATCATGCAGCCCTCAAACGAACAGCCAGTGCCTCGTCTGTGTAAGGTAAAGGCATTGTTTTTAGTGCGTAAGCACAGTGCTACATACCTTAGGTAGTCAAAGAGATAGATGTTGACCCATAAGTCGCTGTGTTATTCCCGGGTACATCAAAACATGGTCAATATTATATCCCCACTTGAATTGATTGGAGTCGCGATATGCGGGCAGTATGACAGGGCGGTGACTGCCTACACGGAACACATGCGTGTCGGAACAAATGCTCTTGGCCTCGCCAATGCCAAATTGAACAGGGAACTGATAGTGGAAGGTAAGAACAAGGCATGGAACGTGCTCACTCATCGTTAGCTTCAGTGCAAATTATCGCAATCTATCGTCACCGCAGAAGTAAGACCCAAGGTCTTGAAGCACCGACTCACTAAGTTCTATGTCTTCTCACAGAGTTGTCCAAACATTGCTGCAGACTGCAGCTTACCATTCTTAGCGAGCTACATGAGCTGGGGCATGAATCAGACCTCAAATTAGATGTCAGGTCCGTTGGCTCATCACATCTCGGGCATTTGCCCTCTCCTGGAGCTAGGTGTTCCATGGCATCAAGCAAGGTGTGCTGTTGCTGTTTCGGCAGTCAAGTCATTACCGGATGGCCTTAGCTGCAGACGATAAAGGTCCCTGATCTTGTGTCCAGTACCGAAACTACCTTATTCAATGTACTGTTCGACGTGCCCTACGCTTAGCTCTATTGCTAAGATCCAGCTTATTCATCTTATTCCTCGGCTGCGCTGATATTGGATAGAGCCATTGGCGTTCGGTAGCGAGAAGGAGGTCCCCATTGTGCAGGGGTGAAGCCTGAAATTGCCGCGCGTTGGATACCAGAGGAACAAAACAAGTCAAACAGACGCCCCCAATCAAGATCGCCCCGTCCTTGCAGGAAAGCGATATCCAATAATAAGATCATTGGTCCAGGAACAGGTCCACAGTCTTCATTACACATATTGGCATGTTCATATGCCGGTTGTACACGCAATATCTTTCTGCCCTGACAAACGCTTTACCTGTACCAGGAAAGGAAGACCAAGCAAATAGTTGGTGAACGAGAAGACTAGTCAACAACTCTCCTCCGTGCCTCGCTTGCAAAAGTTGTAGACTACTACAGGCAATCAGGAGACGGGAGCCAACTTCCCCCCGAGTCTCGGAAACATGAATCCAACACTTTGTTCACACGTACCTTGTCACCGGCCCCCCTTTCCAAGTTTCAAGCCATCATCTCGATGACACCATCTCGATGAGCGGCGACTGGGTACAATCCTTTTGAAGCCTTCCATCGGCAACTGGTAGAAAATTGCCGAACAGGCATTCCAAAAGCTAGTGCACAACAGCTATGGGTGATCCACACCATATTGCCCATCAATAGCTTAGTGATCCAGAAGTTGTAGCTTGCATTTTCGTGATATGGAGGTTCCCAAGGTACCTACTTATCTCGCCGGGCGGCATCCAGAAGCAAGGGCTGTGACTCGATAAGCACTGACGAGAGACTACTGCATGCACAGTCGACAGCTGCGTCAAAGAAAAATGCCGTGCAGGCGGGCAATGCACAGTTGACAGCAGTGGCCATCATCTGATATATCATAAACGGACAAGATATCCAAAGCGTCTTCCCAACTGCAAGTTTGACAGCGGCCTCTTGCAGAGGGAACCCCACCTGTGTGCATCGGAGGAAGCACTCCGCCATTACGCATTACGCATTACCGCTACGCGATGGTCAAGGAATACTGCACAAGAGGATATCGAACCACTAATGAAGCCCTTTCTAAACGGTAATCTGCAGGTGTGACAGCGGACTGATGCATGTTTATTTCCCACAATGGGTGCTTTAGCTCCGGATCTGCTTCTTGCTTCCCTTCCCAATAGGAAAATTTTCCTGCTCGCAAGCTAATTTTATGGAGTAGGTACAGGTCAGATTCTCTCAATGGCACGCTTATCAATACTGCAGGCCTCCGTGTGTACATTGCATCGCATCTCGCCTGACGTACCTCCCGTAACCTGATACTACGGATCTCTTGTGAGCCGAGCATCAGATGCGATTTCTCCCAGTCGCATCAATACAACACTCCACATGTGGAATCTCGATGCAATTAGGGAGGCCGGAGTAAGTGCCATATCCGCTAATTCCCGGACATGGGACGAGAACAGCAAAATCATAATCCCCACCTGATGTACTAATGTATTCTTCTCACTATCGGTCACATACGACAACTAACGCGGCGAGCGGCCTCCCTGACCGCACCTCCGACGCATAGCTGCAGGCCCCTCTGACAGGTGTCACACCTGCAGCTAGCCCGACCAATCCGCTCATGCTGCGGCCCCCAATCGTCGCCTTAGCTCCTCTCCATCTCATCTCGATGCATTCTGTCTCCATTCTCGTTCGCGGCCCAAAACGGTCACGGCACTCGTCTTTCCCCTCTTCCCTGCGAGAATGTCCAAGGCGCAATATGTGGCACCTTCGCTTAAAGGGATCTATCGAATCAGTTTGATGGATTCAACATATGATATGGTGCAGGTGAATCCGACTAACGCAACCTAGCAAATCCGTCTAACTCAACGTTATCCCAAAGCTTAATCCGAATTGATTGGCCCGTAAAACCAACGATTCACCCACAAAAGGTACGATCCTCCCAGTGGCTGGCTGCATAACGCCAAGCCCTAAGATAGCCCAAACCAAACCCCAGCTAAGCCAAGCCAAGCGAAGGGAAGGAGCGCAAACCAATTCTCATACACCACAGCGCACCTACACTACTGACCTCTACACTAATTCTCGCCTCGGGGGTAGGTTGGGGGGGGTTGGAGG
>NAPT01000415.1:0-26437 GCA_002927785.1 Cladonia uncialis
TCCTCCATCTCCTCCACCCCCATTTGCCGCGCCTCATCCACCCACCAATACCGCTCCGCAACCAGCACCGCCGGCGGCCGCAATCCCTTTTTTAAGTAAACAATACATCCATGTATCCTAGTTAATTTATGGATAGCGGCTAATTTCTTGCGGGAGGTCATGTGGTGGGTTTTGATTAGGGCGCGGTAGAGCATTTAGCTGGGAAGTTTGGAGAGGGTTGGATGTTGTAGTGGGAGGGAAAGAGAAGATGGGTTGGGGATTGGGGATTGGGATGGGAAGAAGGGGATCTGCACTATCTGAGATATAATTTTCTGGAGAGTACCTAAGGTATCTAAGATGAGCGGCGCTAAGTCGAACCGACTATGGTACACTAATCTCCTTACCTACCTTACGAGAGTTCTACGAAGTTTGATATTGGCAGGTTTTGATCATTAAAAATTATTGGATTCTATTGACAATGGTAATGAAGGGGTATCTAGAGATAGACATGAATCGCTCAAAGCGCGCTAAGAACGTGAGGTGGTATCATACCAAACGCCCCATATCGGAACGAGAGTTGTGTACCAGGCCGTTACACATATAATTCTCCGTCGAATCGACGAAAGGCCGTAAGATCTTGCATGTTGAATTTTAGGCCCGCCTCCTTCGCACCGCCCATCCTTTCACTGCAAGGATGAGGATAGTCCATGCCATAAGGAATGAGGTAAAACCCATCGTCACCGTAAATGGGAACATTGCATGTAAGCCATGTTGCTCCATAGCTGCCACCGTATCCTTATTGCTGGCCATAAAGATAAGCCCGCCAGAGATTAGACAAAAAGAAGTGATCAACTCAGACGGCGGACGTGACGGTAGGTATGAGGATGGCGGAGAGATGTACGTTAGAATGTAGGTAACTGCACGCGCCAGAGCGAACCCTACGAAGAGAGTACCCCATTGCTTGTGTATCATCGTGGCGACCATGGATGCTTGATGATGCGAGCTCATCATTAGACCAAGTAGCAGAATAATTAGCCCAGGAAACGGATTCAAAGAAAAGGGATAGGTCTTGGGAGGATTCATATGGTCCTTGATGGGCTGCAGGCTATAGGCAGCTGGGGATGTCAAGATAGTAGTATTGAGGAAATCACGGATTCTGGTCGACTCGACAAGCATGCCACAAAGGCCACCACCGAAGAACATGATCGAGATAGAGACATGCTCGAAATCTTGTGCAGTCCAAGGCTTGCCCCAGGCTGCGAGGTGTTCAAGCCACATATTGGACGCACCGTAGAGGAAGATAACGAAAGATTCGACGAACTCGGCCGAGGGTATTCGGGCTTTGCGAGCGCTGACCAGCCCAATAGGAGGCTTCATGTTCCAAGCCCATCCCATCTCGGCAAAGCATCCCATCCATCGTCCGAGAGTGAGGAGACCATACCAGAAGAAGATTCCGCCCTTGATGGTATGTGCAAGTCCGTTAAAGACATTATTGCCCCGCTGTTTAGCCGTTAGCTTTGAAAATCTGAAAGAGGTTAGAGTCTAACTCACGAAAACTCCTCCGTACACGACAGTCCCCGTCACAATTGTGATGAAGCCAAATGGTAAGATAATGAAGTCGATTGCAGTGTATATCACGTTCAGTACTTTCATGGTTCGCTTGGAAACCTTTGCACTTATACGAGATGCAGCACGTTGAATTTTCCTATGTCCAAGCAAACCCTGCTTCTCGGTATAATCTGCCTCCGCTTGGGCATCCTGGTATTCGCGGAGCTTTCGCTCTTCCTCCTCCTCCTGGTCATGCGTCGAAGAGAACGATTGACTCCGAGACGGTTCAGATGCTGTGAAATGGCCACTGTCTTGGGAGTATCTATAGGCGTCTTGATAGCCCGTCGATTGGTGTTGCGCCAAGGCCTCGGTGGATACAGGCAAGAAAGCTACTCGCTCCTCTGTTCGAGCTTCCCGTGGCTTAACAATGTTCGCCGCCAACTTCACAAGTCCAATGGTGCATTGTGCCACAACGACCAAAGTCACAATCCAGCCTACTTTATTGTGGACATTGTTCTCATAGAGATCTGGAACCTTGCTGCTGTGAACAGTTGCCAACAACAGACCCAAGCTGTGTAGTCCGAGGAACGATAGCTGAATGATGAGGGCAAGGCTCGAACGAGCGACACTGAGCGCTACACCTGTGCAAGGTTAGAGGGCAATTGAAGCATGCCAGGATCTGAATGTACTCACCTATGGGTAGGACGAAAACCCATGCAACGATCATGAGCGCGATATGTGCCAGCATGAGACTGCCATGCTTTTGGTAGGTGAAGTAGCTTTGTTGCTCTACCGTTGACGAGTTCAAAGCAGCGACCGAAGAGGCAGAGGTGAGATGCGCCATCTTGGCCCCCATGCCGCCCATTCCGCTCTCATTGCTTTCATCCCCGTGGGCAAGCGCGAGAGGCACAGCCCCTAGCAACAAAAGCGCTGCGACATATGAAAATCCCTGTTTGTACACCATGGAGCTGTATGGATTCAAACGATGCTGTGCTGGGTGTGGAAGGTGAATCCTGCTAGGTGTTTTTGGGCAGAAAAGATGTCAGTCGGTTAGGAGGTGGAAGTTAGGTGCTAGGTTCGGGGGAAGGCGGTCACAAGGGATTATGAAGTGGCGTGTGGTTGCCTAATATTCTCAAGGAGGCAGGAAGAGATGGAATGTATGCGCTGAAGAACACCGGTGCACGGCGGAGGGCTTAGGAGTCTTAAGTGGCATAATTACCAGCTGACGGCGATATGTCAGCGGGCTTCCGATCACGACCGCCGGAAGGTTCATGTCTTTTAGTTTGATTAGTGAGTGACGCAAGGCATGCAAGTCCGCCACGGGCGCAAAGAAATCGGTGAATGGCGGTATGGAAAAGATTGGAACAGCAAATGGAAGATTCGGAACAGCTCAGGAAGGCTCCAATCACGATCTTCAGATGAGGTCAGCTACCATCAGCTACCATCCATGCCGCTAAGGTTGATGCTTGTAAATCCTCATGCCACTAAGCCTATTCCGCCATATCGGCGGAAACGGTGCCCGAGAGGCCGGACATAGCTCCAACCTCTCATCATCTTCAGTTTTCACCACCCGAGGCATCCCACCACGAGTCTGCAAACTCCACCCTTGCTGTTCGACCCGTGACCTAGCGAGCTGATGGGGTGGACGTGACATTCAAAAAGAAAAGCCTACTGCTTGCCGCGTTCATCCGATGGTTGTATGCCACTTGACAGCACAATAGCCCCATCTTGCGGGCATTTACGGTGGATAAATTTTTTAACTGCACAACTCCGGAGCTTCGGCTTTGCAATATCCTAATCCCCAGCCCTCTGCAACACTACGATAGCATCATCACACCACCTTCGAATCCGAGCTCTTGGCGAAAGGCTATTGGCAGGAGAAAGGATTTGTTCAAATTTAAAACACTCTAGCTGAGGATTCTCGTCATTCCACAACACCGACCCGGTTGACTGCGGATATCTGACTCATTGCTTACCACATCTGTTCACTTTATTTGAATTGACATGTATCAACGGCCACCCCTGCCAAATGGCGCAAGCACGAGCATTCTACAACTGCCACACCACCTTTACAAACTATTCCCTATGGCTGTACATGGTCTCAAACCGTCCCATTAAGTTGATATGTCCTCTCAACGAAGTATATTCGGGTCTCAGCTCCGCTCCACTACCTCTATGAGTTGTTCCCTATGGCTATACACCGTTTCGAACCGTCCTCTCAACGTTATATGTCATCTTAACAAAGTATATTCTGGTCTCCGCTCCGCTCCACTTCTGCCAAGCCTCTAACTGGCTGATTAAGCAGACTGCGCGAGTAACAGCAGCTCCAACAAACAGTAGAGAAGGTTCATGGTGCTGAAACCTCTGTATCAGCAGATTCAGTTACTCAAGCTTCCGCCACGACCAGCTAGCGCACTCAAAATTAGCGTAACATCTGAAGTCGTTACTTAGTCTATTTTGCGTATGCTGAGGATCGAAAGTGGTAGTCCGTATTCCTGGATACAGCTTGAGAACGAGCGTCTCCATTCGCTCACCAGTGCAAAGGATGATACGAAGATCCACTTTCTCAGCATCTGTAGCTGGGGCTTTTGCAAGCCAACGAACAGTCAGAGCGGCTGTAATGTGGCTATCAGCTAATGTCACTGCTCTTCTTAGCTGTGCCGTCAGAGACCAACCTTTCGTTTGACAATCCGGACTCAGGAATGGTGGGTCGCAAAGTATCCGATCATATATGCCTTTCATTTCACCTTCAAAACGATTAATTCCTAAGTGTTTGATGGGTTCTATATGATCCTGGGGGCCTACCGGGTAGCTTCAGTGGATTCTCAAAATCATAATAGACAAACTCGTCGAACACGTCAAACCTATGGTCATATTCAAGTAGATGGATGGTGGGCCCTTGATGCTCTCCTGAAGACTGGGCGAGACTTAGCCCTAGGCTTGGAGTCTTTTTCTTAGAGACTGACAAGCAAGTTTTTGAGCTGTACGAACACGCTTGGCGCTGAAACAATGCAGATATTGGTAGAAGAAGAAGCACCATCAAGTAGTTGCTTTGCTAGAAGAGTCGCCGTCTCAATTTTATACTGATGCCATTAAGAAGCAGTACGGACATAATGTGGTCAAAGACTTACCCAGAATTGACTAGCATTCCAATCTTCTGAGAACATTTCCATGGAAAGTTGGGCACGGGGACCTTTTTCCTCGATTTCAGCCTTCAAGCCTGCAAAGCGTTTCTCTCTAGAGTCCCTCTCCGAGTAAAATTCCTGCAGTACTGCAAGGGTATCGCTAGGAAGTTCTCTACTTCAAAATTAGGTCACACCACTGAATCAGAGGGTTGGTTTTACAGTATCTCATCGTCGTCAGCGCCATCTTCACCCATTGTCATGGCCTATTCTCAGGATCTACTTGTTACATTGTAGAGTCTGTTCATTGTAACTCTAGAATTCCTACCACTTTTGACGTCTGGCCAATCGAAGATCGACTGATAGCTTCATCGCCTATGCCCGTCGCGGCTATTTAGGGTTGCGGGTGATGACCAAAAGCGTGGCTTTGGCTAAGCAGTCAGGCCAGAGAAAGCTTCGACCACCAATAGCACCGTCACGACGATGGGCTCTCTCAGGATAGAGAACCAAACCATAGACTCACTTCCAGTTCTATCCCGTCTGCAAGGATAGAATACGGCAGCACAACAGCGCTTGTCATGGCACCTTCCATTCCAGGCTTCCATCCTGCAAAGCTACGCTCTTACATCTTCCGGCTGCCATTCTTCACGCGAGTCATATTACTCTTTATAATTATATTCTGGGCGTTAGAGCTGCAAAGCGCATGGAATGTGGCACAATGGGGCGCGCTGGTACCGGCGGAGGTCAACTTGGGAACCAGTACGTCTTGCAATCTCAGAGATAAGACCATTCGATATCCTGCATACTATTAGAGAGCTTCACTGACATGGATTGAATTGGCCTGGCAGTGTACCGATTAAACACCTACCCTCTTATACACTTGGGCTTCCTCCATGCCCTTCTCAATACCTTTGCCTTGGCACCGTTACTGGAGCGTTTCGAAGCGGAGCATGGCACGCTTCTGACCACAGCGATGTTCATCGGACGTATGTCTTCCTGCGCACCATTGGAAACAAGAATGGTTGACGTTAGCTTACATATTCTTTAATATAGCCTTGTCCACCCTCCCCGCGGCCGCATATTTAATAATCGAGCGTGGAATATTGCGAGGAAACACATCCGTCATGGGGGCGAGGTGTGTCAAACCGCGCGATTCCAGCCTACATAGCATCCCATTAACAGATTGAGCAGTGTATGGGTCTTCGTCCTGCTCGGCGCTGAAGCAATCAAAGCATGGAAAGCAAATGCGCATTTCCAGTAAGCTTCCGTGCTCGACCCCATCCAACTCGCCAGAAACCAGACTGCTAACCCCAACGATAAGAATCGGCCCAAGCAAAATCCCAACATGGACCACCCCTCTCATCGCCCTCATCTTCGTCACCGCCCTTATCCCCAACACCTCCTTCCTAGGCCATCTCTGTGCGCTGGGCATAGGCTATGTCTGTGAGTCTCCACCCTTCCCAGCCCCCTCACCCACCTAACCATCCCACAACACACCACTAACTGACATCCCACCTCCTCCCAACAGACGGTCTAGGCTACCTCAAAATCCTCGCTCCCCCCGAAAACATTCTCCGCTGGATCGAAGGAAAACTGAACCTCCTAGGCCGGCTTCCCCACTACGTCTCCATAGATCAGAAGACGTACGGTAGATACGGCGTGCTTCCTACGTCGAATGCGCCTGTATCTGGTGCAGGAGAGGCAGGGACGCCGATGACGTATATGGGGAGTACGGAGCGATTGGGACCTTGAAGTTAGGGCGACTGGGCATTTATGGGTATGGAGCCAGGGAACAGAAATATAAGTCATGTTTGTTCGGAATAGTCGATATATAATATAGTAGATCATGAAGATAGGAGCTCAGGAGCTGGGCTTTGAGACTGACTCGAGAAAAGTCCTAATGATGTTTCACCTGTCTTGATATCTAGGGTCATATTGGGATGATCTCCTAATCTCCCACAATAAGGTGATAGTTTTACAAAAGAGCGTGAGGGAACATATCAGGAATAACGAGAATGCTAGCTTACTTTGCTGCTTCACGAAAGTTTCGAACACGCTTTATCTTCGAGCTGATACTTCTTCAAATCAAGGATTCTCATCTTTTGTCTGAGAGAAAAAATCGAATTGCTTCAGAAACCTGTCGGCGAGCTATGGAGCATAGCATGCACTATCGCGATTTCTCTACGCTTCAAATTGCTCCTTGACGTGGTAGTAGGCACATTCAAGCTCTTCCATCTCCCGTATAGTTATACTGCAGAGGAATCCGCCATGAATACTCGCTCTGCCTCCTCATCGCTTGAAGACTCCATAGAGTCCACCGATTTGTTAAAACGCTGAAGCCGAACCGCGTTATGAAGTCGAGCCGTCACGGATGGTTCCTCAAGTCTATCTATGTCGGGTTTCATTGTGATAAGTTCCAGTAACGCTAGCGCTGGATGATAAGCCATGCCTACATCAATCGGTGGGTTTTCGGCCTCTCGATTCTCCCACCGAAAATTCAGCATCTCAGCTATCGGAGCATCTTGATGGCGAACAGGCATAGTAGTCCAAATAAAATTTTGTAGCTGCATCGACTGACCAGAATTTTGTACGATACTTAGCAGAAGATGTCCCCCTTTAGGATGACTCTGGATCAGTGGTTTCGTTCGGACATAGGCGGTCATGAAGTTCCAGAGGGAACTGGAACACGACAACAATCAATAACCTGTTGAAGTAACTCACTTGGGAGACGGTTAAGGTCTTGATGTTGATGTCGTAAATTTCATGTTTGCTCAACATGTAAGGAGGTTTTAGCAGTAAAGGTAATGTTGAAGTAAGAAAATTTGCTGATCAATATTGTATTAGAAAGAAGACTGCTGAAAGCTGAGGTTCTCTAGGATCTTGTAGAGACCCAGAACATTGCTATCAAAGAATCAATGTTTGAGACAACACACGGAGAGAAAGAGCAGGGTGAGGTGCCCGAATGAACCAAATAGATAGACAGTGAGTAACTGCTAGCTCCCTACCTATGAAGTCTCTGTAGCAATTCAAATATAAACTACCTGTGATAGTACTTAAAACAAATAGCGTGAACTGGAAAAGGCCCAGAACGTCTGACAAGAATGATCCCACCAATGCAATGCAAAGCTGTTGAATGTGGCGGATAGAATCGGAGTTCTCATTCTCGCGGTTCCTGACTAAGGTACGCGCTAGCAATGACTGTTGCCAAATATACAATGACCTCTTCACGACTTCCCCCTGCTACTGAGACTCCTTATGGCATTAATTTGTGAGTACTATGTCAATTGGTCAGATGCGACCAGCTTCTTATCCCCGCTGTTCTAACGACCATAGAAGCTCCAACCTTTCTAGCACTGCGACGTGATCCACGATTACTCAAACTTCCTCCCTACATATCTGCGTTATGCATCCTCATAGGTGTAGTCTGGCTATGCCTACTGCCTTTGAACGAGTATTCAAGGTACACGTATATTTCTGAGAATGCCCTCCTCCCAGGTCAGGTGCATACGTATTTTGGGGGAAGTGAACAGAATGTCTTCAATGCCTACAAGTATGAGGTGCAAGAGCTGGCAGGCAAGGGGCAGCAAGAGTAAGCCTCCTCCTTCTGTTCTCGAGAAACTGTTTCTAATTACTAATTCGGTGAAGGATTTCAAACAAGCTGGGGGACATGTTCAAGTCGGCCGGGTTGAGATCCGCGAGGCAGAAGTACGAATACCAAGCTGCAGGCACTACGTACACTGGGGAAAATGTCTACGCCATCCTTCGCGCCCCTCGGGGTGATGCGACAGAAGCCATTGTGCTGGTAGCTGCCTGGACTAATATGGACGGAGAGTTGAACCAGAGTGGGGTCGCTCTAACACTAGCATTGGCAAGATACTTCAAACGGTGGTCATTATGGTCGAAGGACATAATCGTCTTGATCACCACTGATAGTAGAGCTGGGCCTCAGGCCTGGGTTGATGCATATCATGACGAACATGTCTCCTCTTCTGTGGCTCCATTACCACTCAAGAGCGGAGCCCTGCAAGGCGTGGTAGTGGTTGACAACGCTCTGGATCATCGCTTCGAGTCGATACATATTGTCTATGATGGCATAAACGGCCAATTGCCCAATCTCGACTTGTTCAATACCGCTGTTTCTATTGCTAGTGGTCAACTGGGTATCCGTGTAGCTCTACAGCGCATGTGGAAACACAACGACAGCTACAGGGAACGGTTGCAGACCATGTTACGAGGTATGGTTCGTCAAGGCTTGGGTCACTCTTCAGGCCCCCATAGTAGCTTCATTCCTTATCATGTGGATGCAATCACTCTGCAGGCTGTTGGTGACGGTGGGCAAGACGACATGGCCATGGGGAGATGCGTCGAAAGTATTTTCCGGAGCCTGAACAACCTGCTTGAGCATTTCCATCAGAGTTTCTTTTTCTACTTGCTCATGCAGGCAGATCGCTTCGTCAGCATTGGGACGTACCTGCCAAGCGCAATGCTCGTGGCGGTCAATTTCACCATCATGGCGATAGCCTTGTGGATCCGCAGTGGAAGACCACCGGCGCCGAAAGTCGCAACTACTATGCTTGGAAAGGGTCCCAGCCCAGAAATGGACATTGTTGAGAAGGATGGTATGACAGCGGTGATACCCAAGCAGTCCCTGACTATACTAGAGCGCCAGATGTTTGTTCCACTTTGCCTTGTGGTTTCGTTGCATTTCCTTGGGGTTGTACCCCTCTATATCTTTAACAACTCTTCTCTCAAGGTAGGTCACTGATGGAGTTCTATTGATGATCGCTAGCGCTAATCCTTTGCATAGACACTTCCATACTACTTCTTTCTCTTCACCATCATCAGCTCCCTGCTACCTACCCTCTTAGCAAGTCTCATTCACCACCAAGCTCCCCTAACTCCTCAGCATCATCTTTTAATCCAATCATTCTCCCTACTCCTACTGGGTATGTTTTTGGCTACTCTGGCCACCTTAAACTTCTCCCTTTCGCTGTTTGTTGGCCTTCTATCGGCACCTCTATCTTTCGTTGGCAACCCTTTCTCAGCCTCAGTCGATCCTAAGGACGTGTTTCCACCCATGGTTAGAAGGATCTGGTCAACCGTGGGGCTGCAGCTATTATCGCCACCAGTGTTCGTTTGGACTGTGTGCATCCTCTGGGGTTCTGATATTGGTGAAGTGTTAGCTGAGGCGGCTTTTGGCTGGAAAGTGAATGGGTTATGGGTGCAGGTCATCGTGTGGTGCGTTTGGTGGCCTGCTTGGTTAGTAGGGAGTGTACTCGTGAATCCAATGTTGTATGATATGTAAAATATGTAGAGTCCATTGAGCCTACACCTCTATGTGATCAAATTTCCTATCGGCTTCTTGTTCAATAGTTCATGGTGCCTCTGCCCTAATCTAGGTAGGTAGCCTTGAGAGCCGTTATGCTGCCAAGCCAACCGGGACTTTCTCCACCACATTCCTTCCGTCTCGCTCAAACCCTCCAAAAATCCACGAACACCGGTTCAGAAGACTGTATCGCTGACCAAAAAGCAAAGGCTCTTAAACTGAGCTCTTCTATATTTACTTAATACCTACCTCCCATCCTAGAGGCTTGGTCTTTGCGAAGTCATTTCTCATCGTTACCTTACTCAGCCGATCCTACCTTCTACCTCCAAATACCCCACCCATATTCCGTCACCCCCACTTAGTCGCGTGCCCACTAGTTTGTACCTCATCAATTGGTGTGACAACTCAACAAGCTGTCTACTAAAGCTTCACCTTCGTCTACAATCGTCCAGCTTACGCAAAGACCCCAGCCCTCTCCTCACGTCACCTGCCCGCCTTTATTTAGTTTGGAGAATACCCTCAATCCATATACGTGCTCATCACCCCAACACTAACGCAATCGATGAGCCCCATGGCTCTCCCCCTCACTCCTCCTACCACTCCCGAATTCTCCGCCCAACTCCAACGCGTCGAGACCCTTCACCAACAGCTCAAAACAGAAGCAGCACGTGCCCAGGACTTCCTAGCGAAGCTGAAACGAGGGGAGGAAATTCAGGCTCAGACACACGGGAAACTGGCATCGACTACAGAAGACGAACATACCCAGCACCCAACGCAAAGCCCAGATAAAGAAGGGAGAAGTAGGAAGCATACAGAGAAGGATGCAAGGAACGGAAAGACACATGGAAGAGAAGCAACCTGCTGCTGCCAACACCACCAATCCAAGCCCCTCACCGAAAAAGAAAAAAGATTAGCTGCAGAAGAATGGAATAAGAAAGCAAGACTAAGCAAGCTCGCCGGTGCAGATTCTCTTCCTCCAATACCCAACGTTGATGAGCACGAAGTCCGGGACCTAGAGAGACGAGTGAGAGGACTAGAAGGAAGGGTAAGAGGCTTCGAGGGACTGCCTCCAGATCGGGAATTGGCACTTGTGGAGGTGGAAAGGTTGAGACGGGAGTTGGAAGGGTTGGCGAGGAGGAGGGAGGGCTTGTTTGGGCTAATTGATGAGAGGCCAAGAATTGGGTGTGGGAAGGGGGGAAAGGGAAATGGCAAGGGGTGTGGGAAGGGCTAGGGCTGCGAGCTGGGTTTGGAGAGAAACTAGGGAGATTGTTAATAGGTGGCATGGGAAGCTGGCGTTCACGGTTGCGTTTCCTATGTTTAGTGCATCGGTAGGAGCATTATCTGAGGTATGCTGTGGCAGAGAACATGTTTTCGAGCACTGACTAGCAGCGACATAATGACAATTAAGTTCTTCGTACTATCGTGCGAATGTTCCTCAACCTTACTGGACTTCGAATCCTGCTCTCGCAAGCTGGGATTCGTGACGGCGTTCATGCCTGCCAGGCAACATCAGAGATGTGCCTATAACTTGAAGCAGACCCGACGTTTCAGCAGCGGAGGCTTTCAACGATAATGAAACGCCCATGATGGATTTGCTAACTTCATGTTGACACGTATATTCAACTCTCTTGAAAATCTTGGTCCCCATCACCCAGTGTTGTAGTGGTGACAAACACCTTCTACATCAGACAGACCCAAAGCACTGGTTGGATATAATCCTGCTGTGACAATGTACTCTATCAGATATTTGCTGTAAAGAATACTAGAATACATATCTGAGGGGTATCCGCTTGATTTGACGTGAATATGACGATTGATACACTCTATAGAATCTTTTGATGCGAGAAATAAAGCAGGTCATCTTGTATGATGAGAAATAACTTCTTCTCAGCATAAAAATCCTACGGCGTTAAGATCACTGCTTGATAAAGATATGCAATTGATCTCATCATTGGAAGCGAGTCTAAACGCCGATGGAAAGCTGGAATATTTTGCTTTGGGCCTTGGAAAGGAACTCAGCGCTGTCTAATGCCTGGCCCATTCAGAATCCTGCCGGCTAGATATGTTGTTGATAATACAGTCATTCGAAAGGGTACACGTTCCAGAGGATAAAAGGCAGAGTAATCGTCAATCGGGGCCCATCTTCATTGTTCTCGTCACTGGTTCGGTCTGGCTCAGAACCTTGGGTCCCAGTCATCCTTGTAGATACCGGAGTCGGTCACGGATGCGCGTGCCTCTTCCCAATCGCTCAAGCGCTGACGCTGAGCCAGCTCTGCGTGTCTCTTCTTCTCGTCAGCTTGGAGCTTGGCCAGTTTCTCTAGCTCAATTTTCTTTCCCTCCTCCCAATGCTCTCCGTATAGAGATTTATAGATCATATCAGTGCCTGCCTGCAATTGATCATTCCATTTCCAAAGCGCTTTGACAGTCAACTCTTTGATCTGGTTCTCGAAACCACCGTCTGGATCCTCCTTTGCCCATTTGGCAGGACGTTCTGGCTGCCCTTCTTCTTCCTCAGGTAGACCTTCAGCCTTGCGCTTCTCACTCGTAGCTTTTTTTGCACGGATTTTGTCGGCTAGGTATTTAGCAGTATGCGAAATGGCTGACTTTGGCTTTACAGGTGGCAGTGTGTCAACTGGTGGGGCGTCCCACCATAGGACATGGCCCTGAGCATCCTGCTGGAACTCATTGCGGATCTCTTCAGGAATAGCTTGGTTCGCATTTTCAGGAAGATGAAAGACTGATTGTGCTCGTTGACCGGTCATGTTGGGCCCTGGAATACGCTGGGAAGCTTGTGGCGGATAGCGGCTTTGCGGCGTGGAGAAATGGTCATGGTGTGATGAGCCTGTCGAGGAATGGTGGGGCGTATAAGAACTAGAGCCTTGTTGTGTGTATTGATGAGGATGATGTATTGGGGCGGGGGAAGCGGTTTGCTGGTTGTATTGCGCAAGAGACGAGCCGTAAGACTGAGCATGATTAGTATGAGAAGGCGTTGGGGCATTTGCGGTTGGCTGGCTGTAGGAGCCCCCAAGCATTGTATCAACTTGGCTATCCCTCCGATATGTTGGACTCTCGTAGCTTGACATATTCGCCGATTTTGTAGTCTGGGGCGCTGGCTGTGGAGGTGGGGATGGCGTTGCTTCTGGAGGCGGAGATTGCTTTGAAACCTGTCAGTAAATGAAGTGGTACACAACACAATACCTGGAACCCACATTCTCATCACGTGGACCTTTATAGACCGCACCAACAATCGGCGGGGCGTTGTCAGCCCCCCATTGTGGCTTTGGCAGCTCATTCGTTTCTTTCGCGTCCTCTTTGAGCAAGTGTAGAATAGGACTTGGCACTTTCTTGACCCTTTTTAGACCGTCGAAGAGGTCCATCTCATAGTCCTTGTCCCTGACCTCATCGGGCAAGCAGCTTGCCCAAGTCTTGATCTTATTCAGCTTGTGCTTTTCCTCGTTGTATCTTGAATCGCACACGTAGACTTCTTTGTCTAGTGGTAAGCCTCGAGGTCGGCCCCTGCTGTAGCGTGTCGTGAACATTACGAAGCACCGGTCAACGATCTCATCAATCCTGTGGTCCCGATATTGTCCTGTCTTCACAACTTCGTTCGGGAAGAAGTGTTTTTCGTATTGATGCACCGTCTGTTCTGGCCTATAGTACCAGCACGCGTTAATCCATTTCTCGCCATCTGTATCTTGCCAGGTACGGTAGATTTGGGCAACAATCGGCTTGGTCACATCATTTGGGTTCTGTATATGAATCCAGTCCCCAACCTTCCATAATTCTCCATTGTGCAGGATACCCCCTGGAAGAGGCAATCGACCATCTTCCATAACGTATTCTGTATCAGGCTTCTGCTTTTCGGCATCTGCCAACTTGTGCGCTTCAGTCTGATCGCAGGTATAAGCAGGTTGACACTGGTAGAAGCTGGATCCATCATTTACCTGTAGGTGGACGGCGTCCTTGTATATTTGGCTCTCATCTGTGTTGTATGCCATGGCATTGTTAAACATTATGTCCATATCACGCATGAAGTGGTCAACCGATTGATACTTCTTTCGCTTTTGTTTCCGCTATGATATGTTAGATACGAAGATTTCCCAGCAGACGATGTTCTAAAGAGCCGTGATAGTTGAACGTCCCTCACCTTAATCTGCTCGATTGCCATTGGCACTTTGATCTCCGCATAATACTCTGGCATGACGGTCTTATCCGGTAGCTTCTCGAATTGATGGACCATGATTTGCCCGAGCTCGTTCTTAAATTTACGTATCCCCTTCAGAACAGCTTTGATCCTAGACTCCATGGGAGTATCGACGCGAGGCGGACGACCTCTCCGCTTTCTGGAATCAGTATCATTTCCCTTCTGTCCGTCGTCTTTTGAGCCACCTTCGCGCTTCGTAATAGCTGCAGTTGAGCGCGGACCACGCTTTCGCCTACGTTTGACTCCCTCTTCGTCGGAGTCATCATCCTCATCTTCGTCATCCTCATCTTCATCGTCGTCTTCTTCTTCCTCATCTTCAACCGGGAGTGGCGTTTCTACAGGTGGGAGCTCGCCCAGATCGGGAAGTGTAGCTACTTCATGCGAGATGATACCTTGCTCTGCTAATGCTTCGAATTCTTTCCGGTAAACTTTCTTTATCGTTAAAGCGTCTTGGTATGCTCCAGCTCCTTCAACATTGTACGTTTGTGCATTGTGTGAGATCAACGCACAGTCTCTCACGAACTCGGAAAAGCTCTTGTACTCTTTCTTGTCAAGTTTATGCTTTAGAGTACTCAAGGCGATAGGCTCTTTGATCACCTCGTAGTATTCCGGTATGGCTCGTTTGTTGACCATACGATGGAAGATCTTAGAAGGATCATAGCCGCTGCATTGTGTCAGATCTAAGAAAAAATTGATTGAAGGGTGGCTTACTCTGGCTCTCTATGATTGTATATCGCCTCAAGGACTTGCCTCATTGCGCGCCATTGCTCGTCTGTTACGCCAGGTGCTTCAAGGACTTGTGCATTGTCATGCGCTGGCGTTTCAGTCGTGTCCACTGGTGTTGGACTGCCCCCGGACGCGTCTTCTGCCATTCTAATATCTCTCTTCGTGTGCTCCTCTCCGTCTTTGGCAACGATAGGTCCACCCTTCTCTCACGAGGTCCCAGAAGCTGCATGAATATCAGAAGTCTACAGGGCTGACCAGCCTACAGGAGCTAAGGACGGAATAGCTCCGCCCCGGGATATGCCTTTTTACTAAGAGCCAGCCTGATGTCCGTCAATATTGAAACCTGAATCTTGATGAGGGTTAGAATAAGAGGTCCAGGCGGCCAGGCTACAATTTCGCTTGCTGAAACTGCTACAGTTGAAGATTTGTACTCTAAAATCGCAGAGCAAACAAGCATCGCAAGCTTTGACATCAAATATGGTTACCCACCGAAGCCTCTGCTGTTGGATTCCTTTGAACAGTCGAAGAAATTAGCAGATATTGGCCTGAAGCTCGATGGTGAACAGCTGATCATTAGCGAGAAGACGCAACCCACAAATAAGCATGCTGCTCCCACTACAGAAGGATCAATGTCACTGGGAGCTCACTCTCAGCCCTCTCTTCCCAATGGCACCTCCACTTCGAGCGCGACCACAGCGGCCAGCTCTCTCGCCTTTGGTAACGTTGGCGCAAAGCCTCCTCCTCTGTCTCAACAACCCGACAAGCCAGGCCCCCTAACCAGCAAACCGTCTCCATCTCATGAAGCCCCAGAGATACCCATGCCAATTCACGCATCCACAATGGTCCTCCGTGTCATGCCGGACGATAACTCCTGCCTTTTCAGAGCTTTCAATTTTGCTTTCCTAGGCGGTATGGACAACATGCATGAGCTGCGCTCCGTTATTGCCCAAGCCATCCAGGCAAACAGAGACAAATACACTGCTGTCGTACTTGATAAGGAGCCGGATAATTATTGCCGGTGGATACAGACCCAAGATGCTTGGGGCGGAGGGATCGAGTTAGGTATGTTCTCCATCTATCGTTTCTTCCTCGTCTATACTCATTCTCATCCACCCTTTGCCCTCGCCAGGTTTCCGAATATCATCGAACGTATGCTAATCCTCAATACCAGGTATACTGAGCGAGCATTTCAGCATCGAGATCTGCACCATCGACGTGCAAACCTTAAACATCGTCCGCTTCAACGAAGGGATGCCGCAACGTTGTATTTTGGTTTATTCGGGAATCCACTACGATACAATCGCGCTATCGCCGTCAGATCCCCCATACACAAATGCCTACAACGATCCAGAATTCGATACGAAGATTTTCGATGCAGCCGATGAGGTCATACTGGAGAAAGCTGTCGAGCTCTGTAGGATATTGCAGGGCAGAAATTATTTCACTGACACGGCTGGCGGCACTTTTAAATGTACCATTTGTGGGATGGCTTGCATAGGTGAAAAAGCGGTGAATGAGCATGGGATGGAGACGGGTCATGTCAAATTTGAACAGGCTGCGTAATGCATAGAGCATGATTCATGAGGAATGTTTTATATTGGTAGATACGTATGCAATTTGGGAGCGCCTGTTTTCGCACCTGTACATATAGTCTACCCATAGCCTGCAATGATCAAGCCTGCCTGATCGAGCATAACTAGGGAATAACGACAATAGCCTACCAGCGCCGTGCTTGTTTGCCCAAAGCACAATGAACCAGACTCCTTTACTTATGCAATAATTATTCCTTAACTTTCTTATGTTTCTTCTTCTTTCCCTCTGCTTCGCCATCGACCTCACTATGCCTCCGCTTCTTCTCCTTACCATCAGCATCCCCTTTATTCTTCTTGTCTTTCTTTTCTTTCTTCTTTTCTTTCTTGTCTTTCTTCTGCTTCTCCTGCTTCTGAACAGCTCTCGGTGCGACATCCGCCATCTCTTCATCGCTGTCGACATGTGCGGTTGGATCTGCTACGTCGATATCCGCAAGGACGCTGTCCATTGCGTTTCGCTAGAAAGGGTTGTCAGCAAATAGATGATCATACCGGAGAAGAAGCCTTGGTAACGCACCATAACCTGTTCGTTCTTTGTGGGGGCAGCTCCTGAATCATAGAACTTTAACCTCTCCTCAACTTGTCCTTTGAGTGCTTCTCCAAATTTCGTCGTGGGGGTCTCTGAGAAGTTGTCTATCCTTGATGCAATAGAACATTTGTTGGCAAGAAAACGGGATATTCTGCCCTTGTTCTTCTGCCCAGCTCTGCCAATGAAGGAGGAATGGTATATCAACCCATATTTGGGGGTATTGCCTTTTGTCTTCAGTGCTCGAAACAGAGCTTTCTCCGCACCAAGGATCTGCACCGTCGATGCAGGATACTTAGACAAATTGGTCAAGCTTCCAGCGTGCGATATCAGACGTGCTCCCACAACTTCTCCTATCAGTGCAGCGAGATTTGGTGCTACTATCCCCATCTTTGATACCAGGTAGCTATAGAGCGACTTTCTGTAAATTGCTAGACTGACAACCTTTGAGGCAAATGTTGTGACATTCTCCATGTCCGTTGCCGATATTGCTTGACCCATGCTGACTTTAGCAGCGTCAATGATGCTTTGGGCTATCTCAGCATCATCGTTCACTTGCGCAGCAAGTTCATCCTTGTCTGCATCTGAAAGTCTCTCCTTATCGCCTATCCAAAGTGCGAGTTTTGCGTACTGGTGATTCTCTGATACGATTCTAATGAGCTCCGGAAAGTGCCAGCTGTACCATTCCCTTACTCTCATAGAGAACATGTTGATTGCCTTGTCGAGGTGATCTAATGTTGCAATAGCTTGTATGATCTGTACAAATGTTAGTAGTCTTAACGCTCCAAAGCTGGATCTGTGCGCACATGGTTGTCATTTTTCTGTACGCTAAACTTGACCTTAGCTCTTGAATATGCATGTCCGAGGCCAAGTTGTGCTCGCTCGACGTCCCCCTCTTGTAATTGCTTCAGCAATTTCGGCGCATGCTGGCGAATCCCACGCAGCATATCTGCCACTATTTCTGAGGTATCGCCAGTCTCGCATTCTAGGCCGGGAAACGCGGCCTTTATAGCACCTGCTATGTTCCTTTCCGCTACTCCAAGTGTGATCTTGTTCTTCTTGCCGGACTTTGGCAGGTTAACTTCTAATAGTGACAACAGGTACTCTGAAGCAATGCCTTCCGATATATCATTTGTGTTCTCCAAAGCTTGAGCTGCCCCTCTTCGTTGTGGTATTAGCATGGTCCGTCCTCAATTCGTCGGCACAAGAGCTTACTGGAAGGGTGCGAAAGACATGAGCTTCACCATTTTACCGAATTTTGAAAGATCCTTTGGGAGCAATTAGATATTTCTGGAATGTAAAGCACACAATTGTATCAACCTACTTGTACAGAATCCTGAACCTCCTTAAGGCGATTACCCACGGTATCAGGTTGGTGGACGACTTGAAAAATCGCATAGCCCACCGGGGACTCATGCAATAAGTAGTCTATGGACATCTTGGGCAAGTGCCGTTCAATGTAGAGCTGCAGAGAGCACTGATGACTTGATAGGTTATACCTGGTCTCTAAGAGCTCTGAAAAGCTTTGTTTAATCTGGGCTCAAGATTCATAGTACTTCCGGACCGGTAGTTCTTTGCGTGTGAAGTGCGGAAAAATTTAGCTCCGACGTCTTTTTCAGGACGTAGCGCCAAGGCTGGATAAACATGTGGACTTGCGCCTCTCACAGGATACAGCTACAGTAAAAGGATCTATGGCTTAGCTTTGAGTTGAAAAGATGTTGAGAATTCGTAGCTACGATCTGGTATGTGGACGTGATCGACTAAACATCCTCCGCTTACTGAGTATATCGTCCGTACATGCAGTATGGCTAGGCTTCGTGGGGTCTAGCACCGGCAAAATTGCGGGTTCACACTCGCGTTCTTCTGCGCGTTTGATATCACAATTTGTATTGTAGACTTGTGTATTTTGTTGCCGTCACCACTGAGGTTACAGATCGTCTTGTTGGCAAAATGTCCGCAGCGCAGCTTCTAAATCCAAAAGCAGAGTCAAGAGTAAGCCACCTCTGCAGCCTAAGCTGTTAAAATGCTAACGTTCACCAGAGACGAGGTGAAGCTCTGAAAGTTAACATCTCCGCTGGAGAAGGCTTGCAAGATGTCCTCAAATCAAATCTGGGTCCTACGGGAACCATCAAAATGTACCCTATCCTCTCGAAATACCTTGCATTGTTTGCTAAACTTTCTTAGGTTGGTTGACGGGGCGGGAGCTGTATGTATTACGCATTCGGGGCCAATCAACCAGTGGATTTGAGCTCATCTTCGCTATAGATAAAGTTGACGAAAGACGGCAATGTCTTGTTGAGGGAGATGGTACGAATGTTTCTGGTCTGTTCTTTACAAGCAACGCTAATTGGTGATCAGCAAATACAAAATCCCACAGCCGTAGGTGGATTCGTTTCAATAAATGCCGGAGAGGCGCTTATACAGGCAGGTTATGATTGCAAGGGCGGCCACTGCGCAAGATGATATAACTGGAGACGGCACAACTTCAGTGGTTCTTATGGTGGGAGAGCTATTGAAACAGGCAGACAGGTACATATCAGAAGGCTTGCACCCTCGGATAATCACCGACGGCTATGAGATCGCAAAGACAGAAACTTTGAAGGTACTTTTATATTACTGGATTGAAGACTTTTGCTGAACACCAGCACTGGCAGTTCCTCGACACGTTCAAACTACAAAAAGAAGTCGATCGAGAACTTCTACTTTCCGTCGCTCGCACATCACTCGCAACCAAACTAAACGTTTCCCTTGCTGAACGGCTTACTCCCGCGATAGTAGATGCCGTACTGTCCATCTACCATCCTCCTGCAAAACCGGACCTTCACATGATTGAGATCATGAAAATGCAGCATCGGACGGCTTCGGACACTTCGCTTATTCGCGGCCTTGCCTTAGATCATGGAGCCCGGCATCCTGACATGCCAAAACGCGTGGAGAATGCCTTCATCCTTACTCTGAACGTGAGCTTGGAGTACGAAAAATCAGAAGTGAATTCGGGGTTCTATTACTCAAGTGCTGACCAACGCGAAAAGCTAGTAGAGAGTGAAAGGAGATTTGTTGATGACAAGCTGCGAAAGATAGTTGAGCTCAAAAAAGAGGTCTGTGGCAATGATGCCAAGAAAGGATTTGTTATCATCAATCAGAAAGGTATAGATCCTCTCAGTTTAGACGTTCTTGTCAAAAACGGTATCTATGCGCTGCGAAGAGCAAAGAGGAGAAACATGGAAAGATTACAGCTTGTTTGTGGGGGCACCGCGCAGAACAGCGTTGATGACTTGACTCCGGATGTACTTGGGTGGGCCGGTCTCGTCTATGAGCATCAACTAGGAGAGGAGAAATATACCTTCATCGTGAGTGACCGCAATGCGATGGAGCAAGATACGCAACTAATGTTGGGTCTGTAGGAAGAGGTGAAAGACCCCAAATCGGTTACTCTACTTATAAAAGGTCCGAATGCACATACAATAATGCAGATCACGGATGCTGTCCGCGATGGATTACGAAGCGTATATAACATGATTATCGACAAGAGCGTTGTGCCCGGTGCTGGCGCGTTTCAAATTGCGTGCGCCGCACATCTCTCCAGTGAAGGTTTCAGAAGGCAGGTTAAAGGAAAAGCAAAGTACGGTGTCTCGGCCTTCGCCGATGCTCTGTTGGTAATTCCAAAAACACTTGCTGCAAATTCGGGTCACGATATCCAAGACAGCCGTAAGTTCAGTTGTCAGTCTTCGGTTGGTTGTCTACATCGCTGAAGTACCTTTTAGTGGCCGCACTTCAAGATGAGCAAGCAGAGGGCAATGTTGTTGGCCTCAATTTGATAACCGGCGAACCAATGGATCCAATACAAGAAGGCGTATACGATTCATTCCGTGTATTGAGAAATTGCATCGCATCTAGTTCGGGGATAGCTTCGAATCTGCTACTCTGCGATGAATTATTAAAGGCGAGACAAATGGTAAATCCGGGAACATGAACTATTCAAGCCTCGAGACTAACTGAACAATAGGGTCGTCAACAAGGTCCTGGTGGGGTTGGAGAGGGTGAAGGCTGAGTAAAGTAAAAGGAATGTTCTCTCCGCAATAAGGTTAGCATCTGCATGCGTGGGGTTTGTTCAAATACGAAAAGCAACACCGACCGAAGGTCAGACGGATGTTTCTGTACATTAGCCACAGCCTTGAGCATAGATAAATAGAGCAGATACCCTAACAGAGCATTGAGCCAGGATGCATGTAGTAGTGCAGGCGGATGGGTTGCCCAACCTGTGCGGTGATGCACGCGTGCGTTCTTCCGATTCGAGAGCGTACTTTAAGCTTGACATAGAATTATGCGTTTCCGTGGTGTGAAATGCTAGATCGTAAGTTTACAACGCGAATCGCAGGGGTGCCTACAACTTAGAAACATGACACACAAACTGCATCTATGAGGTCCCCAATGCGCGGTCAAAGTACGAGATCTGTGTTATGGAAAGCTAACATAAACATAGTAAGAGGCTTTTCTTTGACGCCAAGCGGCGCTGTCGCAAACGGGTTAGGGGTTGGGGATCTCAAACTGTCATCTACAGATTGTACCTCCTGAATGTTGGCGTTTTCACTGGATATTTGAACTGTCCACTTCGCCCTATTCTGGGCTTTAGAATGAAGCTCATCTTCATGGAGGACCGCTATTGGGGATAATCGTCCGCAAAAGTTCCTTTGTTGTCGACTGCGCGCTCTCTCTAGACGTGCTCGGCGTGCCACTGGCGTGCACGAGATCCACTCCTGCATTCACAATGTTTCGAATGCGTCGCTACAGGGTATTCCTGGTCTTTGCTATAATAGCAATCGGTACCCTCTACCATTTCACAAGTCTTGCGGACGTTGAGAATGCTGGTGCAGACAGTGTCGAAGGGCTGAGGAAGTTAGCTTCAAAAGGCAAATCCTCGTCCCCTCCGCCAGCCACTGAGCCTGAGAATGGAGTTACCACGGGCGGCAGTGATATGAATGGCCCCATAGCTCTGGCCAGTCTTGCGGAATCAGGGAGTCCCACATCCAGCTCTTCTATTATTGGAGAGTCGGAAGCCCTGTCGACGCCCACATCGCTCACCAGACCCTCCCTGAAAGACGATCCAGAAGATGCAGCAGAAGAACCTACAAAGAGTCTCAGATCTTCTTCAGTTGCCACACCTACATCCGCCATTGGGTCCGAATCTGGCAATAAAACCACCAAGCCACATTCAGGCCCAGCGGACCCCATTATCAATCCTCATGGAGAGGACGGTAGACTTGAAATTATTGCGGTGACGAGCGGGATCCCCAAGATCCATTGGAGCCAGCAGCCTGAACACTTTCCAGTGCCTACGGAGAACATTATACAATTACCTACTGGGAAGCCTAAGGCGTTACCGAAGATACAACACGATTTTAAAACCGAATCGTCAGCCGAAAAAGTTGATCGGGAGGAGAAGAGAGATATAATCAAGAAGGCTTTCTCATTCTCTTGGGCTGGCTATAAGAAGAAGGCATGGACTCAGGACGAATTGACCCCTGTATCTGGCAAGTTCCGCAACCCGTTCAACGGATGGGGTGCAACTTTAGTGGATAGTTTGGATACTCTGTGGATGATGGGTCTGAAGGATGAGTTTGAGGAAGCCGTGGAAGCGGTCAAAGATATAGACTTCACGACAAGTCCAAGGAATGACATTCCTCTCTTTGAGACAGTCATACGATATCTTGGAGGCCTCGTTGCTGCTTACGACGTAAGTGATGGGGCACACAGGATCCTCTTGGACAAGGCCGTGGAGCTCGCAGACATCCTTATGGGTGCATTTGACACCCCAAATCGCATGCCTATGACTTTTTACCTTTGGAAACCGTAAGTGTACACAGCCAAACTTTACGCCTTCTTACTTACATACTTACAGTACCTTTGCATCCCAACCGCATCGAGCCAAGACCCGAGTCGTTCTTGCGGAACTAGGCTCTCTCTCTGTAGAGTTCACCCGGCTCGCTCAGATCACTAAAGAAGCAAGATACTATGATGCAGTAGCTCGAATTACAAATGAATTTGATATATGGCAGAATAACACAAGGTTGCCTGGGCTTTGGCCCATAAAAGTAGACGCCTCTGGATGCAAAAAACCGGATATGTCATCATCCCAAGTATCCCGTGATCATACCGCAGAATATGGATCCTCCCACAACGCAGCCCTGATCGGCGAAAGCCCACAAAACCCAACGCTCCTGCATGAAGATCCTGCGAAGAAAGCGTCGGACCAAGGAGTCTCATCAACTACTGAACGTATAACGCATGATACAACCGAACCGGCTGAAAATTCTATGCAGAAAGCAGTGCAGCCTCCATCCTTAATCAAGGATTCTACAGAGGCGGCAGGTGCAGACAAACGGCTCTCTTCTACGTCCTCTACGGAACGCAATCTAAGTAAAAGAGAGATTGACCCCGAAACAGGTCTAGATGCTCATCCGGATACTGAGTCGGCGAAGGCTCCAGACTGCGAGCCGCAAGGCCTAGCTTCGCCGCCGTTCACTGCGACTGAAGAATTTGGTATTGGTGGCCAGGCCGATTCGACTTATGAGTATCTGCCAAAAGAATATATGCTTCTGGGAGGGTTAGAAGAAAAATATCGAACCATGTATGAGAAATTTGCTGAAGTTACCACGGAAAATCTTTTGTTTCGGCCTATGATACCTGATGAAAGACGACACCTCCTGCACGCTGGGCTCGCAAGAATTGACAATAGAAAATCGCCCTTAACGCTTACGCCTGAGGGAACACACCTGACCTGCTTTGCTGGGGGTATGTATGCTGTGGGTGCTAAGATTTTTGGCCGTGACGGGGACATGGATATAGCCAAGAAGCTTACAGATGGATGTGTATGGGCCTACGAGTCAACCACAACGGGGATCATGCCTGAATCTTATCTCGTGGTCCAATGTCCTGATCCGATTGATTGTCCGTGGAATGAGACCTTGTGGCACGAAAAGCTAGACCCGTACGGCCATGTGCGAGATCAACAGAGGCTCCAGCGAGAGCAAGACATTTTGGAAAATGAGAATAAGATGACTGGCAAAGCAAGTGAAGAAGAGGTATCTCCAGGCGAGGCTCCCAAAGCATCTCTTACTGCTGAACAAGCTGTATCCCAAACACAACAATCCATGGCTGTGACAAGCGATGCCCAATCGTCCCTAACAAAGGCGGAGCAAGCCGTGGGTAAGCCCGTAGCGGAGCCTATGGAACCAGAACAAGAGAAAGCCGCAAAGGCTGTATCGAAACCAACAGACGGGACCGCTACAGAGTCAGACTCTACGGTTCCTGAGAAGGATGCGGAAACATCGTCGTCAAAGCCTATAGAAGGTGCTGTACCACCGAAAGCACTGGGGAAAAGACAACTCGGCGATGTCAATGAAGCACCCCCCGCCGCTGCAGCAGCAGCAGCACCTGTAAAGAGTGAGGTTGCCGCTCCATCTTTAGGGGATAGCACAGAGCCTGTAGTTGAGAAAAGCACCGCCGAGCAGCATTTGGAGAAGTCGAATACTACGGCTCAGGGCCTGGGAAGCAAAGCACTGGGGTCAAATCATACTAATGTGCCTCCCATTGCCGCAAAGTACATACCGCCGCCAATCCCTACCCGCGAAGAATACGTCCAAGCCAGGATTAAGGACGAGAGATTGCCAGAAGGAATGACGAAAGTGACTGGCGGTCGATATCTTCTGAGGTAAATTTCTACAAAAATTTTCCACTAGGCGCATCAGATGCTAATCTACTCCAGACCTGAGGCAATCGAGTCTGTCTTCATCATGTACCGTGCAACCGGCGATGTCTATTGGCAGGAAAAGGGATGGGAAATGTTCAAAGCCATCGAGAAGCACACAATTGCGACGTATGGTGCCTCGGCAATAAACGACGTGACCAGCGAAAAGCCTGTGGCTGTAGACGAAATGGAGAGTTTCTGGCTAGCGGAGACTCTGAAGTATTTCTATCTTCTATTCAGTGAGCCTACTTTGATCAGCTTGGATGACTACGTTTTGTGAGTTCCGGCCCTCCTCCGGAGGTCTTTGCACTTGCTGACCATGACCAGGAATACGGAAGCACATGCATTTAAAAGACCAAAATGAAGGATCATGCATTGTATGAATAATTGTGGTTTGCGTCAAGTGGTGGAAAGGGTTTGGGATACCACTAAGCTTGCATATGGCGGGCGTTTAGTTTTGGGTTCATATAGGCATGGGCGGTCATTCATCTGTCCATGTGCACACAAGTTAGCAGGATAGAGTCATTCAAGCCAGCAAAGTAATCTGATTGTTCTAATACCTCTATAACATGAAAGCCTGGCGACAAGAAGCATGGGGTGTAACAGAAGCGCCCGGGAAAGGCTCACCACTCTCTGCCGTCATAACTTTTTCCGCACGTGTGACCTCAGGCAACGTAGCAACCCCCCTCCTGCTCAAGTACAGCCACAACCAACACTCTGCAGACTGAGCGAGCATGCGTTGGATCATGAATCGACCATGATACTGAACACTTGAGCAATGGAATTTGAGGTCTCATACACCTTAGACAATGAGCAGCAGTTCTGGGATGGTGTGTAAGCCAGCGCCTCCGCCGTACCACAAGCCCACCGATTGACAAGCTTGTCTAGAACTCGACGACATTGTCTCCGCCCAATGCCAGTCCCATGAGCTTATCGATAACACCTTGAGGTCTTATCTCACCTTTACCACCAACTACAAAGGTGTGCGCTATCCTTTTTTACGAATGCAAAAAGAGGCTGGAAATTAATTAGGGTGTATGCAGGAGAGTATATACAAACCGAATATGACATAGCCCGCTGCTCCTACAAACTTCTCGATTCGGCACTCTTCGCTGCACATAAGGACTATGTCCGCCGGCAGATTGTTTTCAGTCTTCTGCAGGTGCGGCAGTTTTCTTGAGGCTCTGGCCCTTGCTGATCGAAACTGCACAGGAGGATTGTCCAGACACTTTACATTTGATAGTAGCATTTCTCCTCTTCGACGGCCGGCAAAATGATCATACATTTGAAATGATGAATGAAGAAGGGGCTTTCCCTAGGTTGCTGGAATTAATACAAGGAAGGACGGACGATGATGCGGGCTTGCATAGGATGCTGCTGGAGTTACTTTACGAAATGTCACGGATACAGCAGTTACGAATTGAAGACTTAAGTGGGCAGGTTCACAAAATCTTCTCACGGACCAGAGCTGAATTGGGAATCTAGCACTAATCGAGGATGAATTCATTGTATACATGTTTCAAATTATCGAAGAACTGTCTGACGACGTCAACGATCCCTACCACTACCCCGTCATCCGAGTCGTGGTACGCCCACCTCCCCAACCATCTCAATCCCACCTACTGACCCGGCCCCCTCCCCCAGCTCATCCTAAACGAACAATACATGGT
>NAPT01000416.1:0-26429 GCA_002927785.1 Cladonia uncialis
GGAGGGAAGGGTGCGTACCCTAGTGGTCCGGCACTGAGTACGAGTCTTTCTATGTCTAGACCCTCCATCAGCACGCGCACGCCGTGGTTAAGCTCCCCTAGCATATTCTCTTGTGGAACAAAGACGTCTTCGAAGACGAGTTCGCCGGTGTTGGAACCGCGCATGCCGAGTTTGTCTAGTTTGCGGGCACAGGAGAAACCTTTGGATGTGCTGTCCACTATAAAAGCCGTGATGCCCTTAGAGCCTTTATCAGGTTCTGTCTTTGCGTAGACAATTATATGGTCTGCGTCGGGGCCCTAAAATAGTCCACTCAGCAATGCCGTTCTAGAGGTCATAAGCAGGAGTGGAGGCTCACATTGGTTATCCACATCTTAGTACCATTGAGCAGATATCCACCGTCGACAGCCTTCGCTGTAGTCTTCATGCTCACGACGTCCGAGCCAGCCGAATGTTCTGACATAGCTAGTGCCCCAATCTTCTTCCCTGATATCAAGCCTGGGAGAAACCTCTCTTTCTGAGCCTTGTTTCCGTTCAGGCATAATTGGTTTATGCAGAGTTGGGAATGTGCGGCGTAGGACAATCCGATACTGCCTAGGAAGATCAGATACCACTCTTCCCCTTACCAGTATAGCGGCGAACGAACCTGAGGCTTTACTTATCTCCTCCATCACTATGCAATGTGCTTGATATCCCATAGCTAGACCACCGTAGTCCTCATCTGCCGTTATGCCTAGGAAGCTAGCGAAGGATAAGCCCCCTCTCCAGATTTAGGTCTCGACAGAAATACCCAGCCTCTCCAAACTTCCTCCACATGTGCGCTGGGAATTCATTCTCGCTGTCTGTCTTTGCGGCAACTTCTTCCGGTATTTCTCGCCCTGCCGACTGACTCAGTCACCACAGTCACGAGCGGTGTTATCAAGGATCTCACTTGTAAATTCTTGAACACGCTCTCGCAATTCAGTCAAATCTTCAGCCGTAGGCGGGACAAACCCCCGTGGGTGCTTCGTCGTCGATGCTGACCGCTTGGTATTTACTTGCAGGGGCCTTGGTCGCGAACGACCAATTTGTCGAATGGTGTTTGTCAATGCACGAGAGACATTAGACGTGGACATGATGATTGAATAGTAGGCAGCCTTCAATTAGAGCAAGTACTTGCTACATATGGTGTAGAGTGCGAGAAGGAGCTAGCATTACGGAGATGTCGGATTGTCCGAGCTCGGTTTGCGTCGGCAAGCCTTCTCCGCATCGACAAATTCGCTATGTAAGTGTCAAAACATTCGCTTGACCAGGAGAGCGCCATCTGTATTAATAGCATCGCCTTGAGATGTATTAGGCGTACCTTCCGTCCTATTGTCATATTGAGCGTCCCTGCAATGTTGTCTAAGGTACCTATGGATACGCAAAGCCCAGCAAGGCAAGACAATTAAACCCCACGCTTGTTCCTACCCGTGTCATCCTCGGGGATTATTAAAATCTCAGTCATCTCGCTAGGCGATGACCTGTCTGTTCTAGCACCATAGTTCTAATGATACACCATGCGACGGGCTTCGTGGCTGCTGAATGATTCGCTATGAGAAGATAAACATCTCTTTGCTGTGTTGTTGTACGCTCAGATCCTAGAACTATGTTCTTCCAATGAGAGCAACCCCGCGTAGAATTTACTCATTTGGTTCGGTTAATCTTCTTATTTCTTTTTCGTCCATGTCAATTGCTCGAGGCCCAAGCGCCAACCCTTGATAGCAAGCACTGAAATAAATCTGGGCTGATAGTGCTTACTTACCTATGGAATCAGTGGAATACTATCTCTAGCGAAGTTCAGCCGCAGTTTGATAGGTGCTGGCATTTCCTCTAATCGCACCCCTGCAATACTTTGATACAGCGTAAATACTATACCTTATCAACTGCTAGTAACTTTGATGTATCTCTGGTCTAGCAATGTTTATATCCACTATTCCTTTCTAAGAAATGAAACCTTCTAGTGGTATGTAAAGAATATTAGCGTTATGTGGCGTGCTGAGCTGTAGGGGACTGGCCTAATGTTCAAGTTGACCAATAGTGCTAATATATTGCCGTAGGAGGACGTTCGATGCAACCTCGTGATTATGTCGGGTCAGCCTGACAATCTATTGCCGTAGAAGTGGGTTCATTGGACCTTGTGATTAGGCTCTTTCTATATAAACATCGTCTTCTTGTTGCCAATTGTCACATTTTGCTCTTCTCTATACTTCGAAGTTCTTGCATTTTGCCCTCATACCGTCTGAGAATCTCCTAGCACGAAAAAGAGCCTCCATAATGGAATCTAAACCATCCAAACCCTGGGCGGACACACCTTACGCACTTGTCCCCACCCCCTCCGTAACCCGCCCCCTAAAAACCTCCCATTTCAGCGTCCACATGGCCACCGAAATGGCGCACATACACAACGCCTTCATCCGTGCCCTGAACGCCATCTATAACCAAGCCCCCAATGTTACCAACCCCACTGACATCAAAGACTTCCTCTTCTACTGCAGCTGCTGGTGCCAAACCGTTGAGTACCACCACCATCACGAGGAAACTGAGCTCTTCCCCGTAATCGAGAGGATAGCGAAGAAGCCGGGGTTGATGCAGGAGAATGTGGAGCAGCATCATGCCTTCCATCCTGGGTTTCATCGATTTAGGGACTATTCGGAACAGACTCTGCCAGAGAAGTATGATGGCGCGGTGTTGAGGGGGATTATGGATAATTTCGCACCAATTCTGTCGAACCACTTGACGGAGGAGATCGACACGTTGCTAGGTTTGGATGTTTATGACGAACAGGAGCTTAAGAAGGCGTATAAGGTGTTCGAGGCTGGGGCTGTTGGTGATGCTGATAAAGTAAGGTCACTCACCACCTTCTGGACGATGGCTTAGAGCTGATGTTTGATGCCAGTATACCCTATATCCATTAGTATTTGGCTGCATTGATGATACATACGAAAACGGCTTCCATAAAGGGCGCTTCCCTCCCGTACCTTGGTTTGTCGCATATCTCGTCAAATACTGGTATGCTAGGAAACATTCCGGGAGCTGGAGGTTTAGCCCTTGCGATGGATTCGGGAGGCCGCAACCCCTGAAGTTTTTGAATTGATGGATTGCCTTCTCTGCGTGGTGTTAGCCATAGTCGTTAGTGGGGTGCATGTATGCTCTGATTTGTACATTGCAGCCTGGTGGGAGCGCTGCCAAAGAGATAATCCACAGACGGAGAAATTGACATCAGCATAGTGTTCAGGACGGGTTTGAAGAGTTGGAAAGACTTGTCTATTAGATGGACTAGGACTAGTATGTAAGAGAATGGAGCACAGGTCATGCATATAGAGCTAACATCTACAATATTGTTATTAATAAAAACCTTAGAAATCATAGCTTCAAAGGTTTCTAACCCTTAATTATAACCTTTTAATGCTTAAAAAGTATTTAACAAAGGATATATGCTGCCTTAAAGGATCTTATAAGCGTTAGAACCAATTACCCCTCTATATGCATGACTCATGCTCCATTCTCTTGCTTTACACAGACGGGATGTGCACTGAAGCCCAACGTCACTGCTTGTACTAAGAGTTAGCAGGAGCTATGGTCTGTCCCTTCGCATAGAAGGTCCACGCAAAAGCTAGGAAATGGTTCTTGGCAGCAAGTACGCTTGTGATGAGCCTGGGCTGATCATATCTGTTATGACTACAAAGCCGAACTCCACTCACCATTTCGACGGTCAAGCAACACCATGCTAGCAACTAAGCCCTCAGCCCTTGCATCATGTTATGAATGGTATCAATAACAACTGGGAAAATGCTCCCGACGCTATCAATGATCAACCCCTCAAAATGCCTCATCGCTTCCTCCTCATTCATCTCTAAATGGAAACGCTCTCGCACTTTCTCTACTACGTGCTGCGGCTCAACTTTAATATCCGGGATATTCGCATCCACCATCAACGAAAACAAATTCAAGATGAGGTTCGAGGATTTGCGGAGAGTGGTGTAGGCGGTGAAGCAGTAGGATTTGAAGGCCGCATAGTGCGGTGAGGTTGAACTGCCCATTCCTTCGACCATCTCTTTGCAAAGTTTCATCTGTGGAGCGAAGGGTTTGGGATCCCGGCCCAATATGTAGCCGAAATCGGCGTGGAAGAAGTGGCCATCAGGTGCGAGGAGGAGGTTATCGAGATGACGATCTCCCACGCCGAGCAGGTAAGTGATGACACAATACCCAGCGCAAGACTTGACATATGTGTCCATAGTCGACGCACGCACGCCCAAATCGGCGCTTGTATCGGGGTTGTTCGCGCGCAGATAAGCAAGAATACTGCCTTTGTATTTTGCGGAGGCAGCGGCGAGGGACATTGAGGGAATAAACTGGACAGCACCGGCATTGGAGCTGGTGGCTAAGATGCGGTAGGGCGTCAATTTGAGGTCGAGATTCTCTTTTCGGAGAAGCCGGTCCATGAGCGCTATAACCTGTATCACAAGCTGGTCTTGGCGGAGATCATCACCTGTTTTGAAGATGATGGGGTATTTCTTGCCGTCCAAGGTCTTGAAGTGGATGAGAAGAGGGTAGAGGGAGGATTTAAAGACGATGGAGTCTTCGGGGTAGCAGCCTACAATAGAGACGCTGGGGTCTAAGGGAAGAGGAAGGGGTGGGTCGAAGGCCATTAATTCATTTTTGGGGTCGGCGAGGTATTTCTTCAAGCGTTGCTGCTTTCGAGGGCGATCTTCGCGGGAGAAGCGGATTTCTTTTGAGATTTTTGAGAGGACGGTGATGAGTTCGCCTTGTCGGAGGAGCGTCTTGCGACGCTCTGGGCCCTCGGAAATTTGCATCAGCTCGGTCATGAAGTCGAATTCTACTTTCGCGAAAAGCTTGCGGTGTTCCTTGATTTGATCTGGGCTGCGGTCGTCGCATTCGACCATTAGGTACCAATGTAAGAAGTTTCCCAACATGAGATTGTTTGTCGCGCGCGTGATGAGGAAGCGGGCTAGGGACGAGTCTTGGGTACTGCCATCTTGCGGCTCCGAGGGGATTTTCTCGAATTTCAAGGCTTGAACTAGTTGGAGGAGATAGAGTAATAGCTCGTCGTCGTCGGATTCTCGGAGGCGGTCAACGGCGTATGCTCGAACGGCCGGGTTGTCGAATGTGGGTCCCAACAGTTCCAACGCATCGTCAACGTCTATTTCCGTCCATTTGGGGAGGAGTTGCACGGCTTGACGGGCTTCGCTTGCGTCGTTCCATGCTACGGACTTTACGAACTTGGTCAATGCGCGCTTGTCGCGCGTTAGGTGGTGTCTGAATTTCCAGACCAGATCTTTTTCTTCGGCGTTGAGCTCTTGGGTTGGGCCATATGACATGATGGTATTCAATTCGTCGCGGATTTTAGCATTAGGTTTAAGGTCTCGATCTAGGACTCCGGTCCTGTGACTTCGAACCAGGCGCCTGTGCTTGCTTTCTGCTGGGTTGTCCTTTGCGCCTACTTCGGGATCGTAGATCCTAATCAAGGGTGGTGCGTTTTCGTCGTCGTCGCCAATGCCGTTTCCGGTGCCATTGATACCGGGACCAAGTTGGACTTCGGGCGGGGGTTTGAGGTTGACATTGCCTGGCTGGGGGGAGTTGTGTGCTAGAGAGGAGATGGGGGGAGGGGCGTATTCGTGGTCGGTGAAGACTATGGGAAAGTCAAAGCGAGGGAAGTCGATGAGGAGGGTGTACTTGTCTTCGTCCTCCTCGGAATCCTCTTCTTTGCCTTGGGCTTCCGAGTTTGAGGCCGTAGCTTCGTCTTTACTCGCGGCCTTGATTTTGGAAGCTGGTACTCTCTTCCTAGCTCTCGAAGAAACCTTTGCCGCAGCATCTACTTGCTGTCTCTGCTTCGCTACGGCTTTGAATACTAGCGCATCAAGCCAGTCCACTCGATGGATCTCTCCCATCTCATGTTTTTTGAATAGCTTCTCTAGCCTATCAAGCTCGTCCTCTTCTGGCGAAGTGATATGACCATTGCTCGCACCATCGCTATTTCTAATCCTTCGTGGTGGAGGCATGGCAGGGGTAGTAGTTGACGAGAACCCATCTGCTGCTTTATGACGATACAAGCGGCATTTCTGTCGGCCCTTTTGTAGAGTGTTATCTTTGTCAAACAGCGAAATTGTGGTGCCTCCGAATGGTATCGCGTGACCCTTCGCTCCGGGCCCACCTGTAGGTGATATGTCCCATACTGTGATCGCTAGTTGGGAGCTTTGTGGGATTGTCGAGATGGTGATAGGAAGCTCTAGCCATTCGTCCCATTTCCGCGCTTTCTTGAAGGACTTGTAAGCCGTCTGCACGGGCACCGTTAAGGGCTTTGAGTCCGCCCATAGTTGAACAGTAACGTAGAGATCGGAGGTCGGGCTGCCCAAATTAGTGTGATATTTGAAAGGTTTGTCTAGATGCTTAGGTACCTAGTGTTTGATCCAACATGCCTTAGATCAGGTCTTTGTAGTAATGTCGAGAAGGGTGGGGGTTGGTATGGGCCCTCCAAGCTGTCTCTGGAGCTGTGTCAGCAAAGAAGATCAACAGGACTACTTTCTGGGACCAACATTCTCACATTGACAGGGAAGTCAAGAGCACTAGAATTTGCGAACGAGTACTCCTCCATGGCTCCACCCGAGCGCCAAGAGCAAATGAATCTGTTGAATGTTTACCCTTCTGCCATCTACTTCATAGACAGTCGAGACAGTCTACAGTAGGCAGCTGTAGCGGTAAGGCTGAAAAAAGCCCCTAAAATTCCCGTGACCACCGCGTGCCTCCCATTTCTGACGTTGCACCATCGTGCTATTCCTGAAGTGCATCATTACTGCCACCCTACAGACTCTAATGCGAATTGATGCATATATTTACGTCTGCGACGTTCGAATATCACGAGTCTGAGGTGGAAGGTGCGTGCAACCTGCGCAGGCACTGAACGCCTAAGCGGTCTTCTACACGTAACTTTCCTTCTTATTCTACATACACGAAGAGGATGGCACGTCGTGCCAAACTCTCAGAGGTCGAAGACGATGCCGATAGACGCAGTGAAACCGACGCTTCGACGCGACGGAGCCGTTCACATGCTCATGTAGCCTCACTTTCGCCGTCCCCAACAGCATCATTCTCATCCGATAAAGAGAACCGCCAGGCACAGGCAGAAGGATCTCGACAAGAGAAAGGCAAAGGCCGTGCGATTCCATCCCCACACCTGCCCTCGCCTGCCACTGGAGAAGAAGATGCACCTCGCCCCAATAAACGACGGAAACTCAGCGAGCGCGAGGCGCCAAATGCGACGCAGACCGCGTATCAGAATCATCTGGCAGAGATCGGAGATTCTCGTTACTATGACCCTGATCAGAGCATGGGCGAGAGGCGCGCCTTACGAAAGGACTTTAGAGATTTGTCAAAGGAACTGACAGGTATACTACGCTCCTGGCTCAGATACAAAAGCAGAATGAGAGCTAATACTGGCACCTAGACTCCCGCGCTGAGTTTTTAGCACCAAATTCAAAAGGGTTGTTTACTACCATAGAAAAGGCAAACGCGCTGTTCTCGTCGGTAAAACAAACATCAGACGCGACCTTAGACTCTCGACTTCTTGTATCTACTGCCGATTTATCAGCAAAGAAGACCACGCAGCTGAACCTTGGCGACTCAACTACAGGCATTGATGTGGACGATTTTGTGGGGAGATGCATTACATTCATGCGCCGTGCTCCAGGTGCAGGAGGGGCGCAACGAAGAAGGCGAGACGAAGACGATAGTGACGAGGACGCTGCTGAAGGTTATGATGAAGGGGATGAATTCAATTGGGAGTGGCTAGGCCGTCAAGCTTGTTTCCCAAACAATGTTCGCCCGCCAGTGCCGGGGTTCCTCCTCGGACCACTATCAGTACAAAAGAGAGCTCGCAAAGCGACACAACGTCGTGAACGACTTCAGAAACGAGATCCAAAAGATGCAGTACGCCCAGAAGAGCTGAACATTCAGGATATGGAAAAGGTTGAGAATTCGAATCTGACTACATTATGCCGAAATATCCGCAACCTCTTAGTGAAAACACAATCAGAAGGACCAGCCAAGGTTCTTGCAGAACTGACAGACGACACCTCAGAAGAGGACACTAGAGCTCTGATGACGAAACATGGCGTTGCTGACGATGAAGGCGTCCCATTCTTTCACTTCGTTGTCAACCCCAAATCCTTTGGTCAAACGGTTGAGAATATTTTCTACGTAAGCTTCCTAATCAGGGATGGCGCTGCTGGGTTCGGAAATGATAGCAACATGTTGCCTACTCTTCGTAAGTCTATACCTTTACAGAGCTCCCCGAGCGATAGCTGATCTCCGCCCAAAGACGCCACAGAACCACGTTCCAAGGAAGAGATTCAGCAGCAAAACATTTCAAAACAACAAGCTGTCTTCCAAATCGACTTTGAGACGTGGGAGGATATAATCGATGCCTTTGAAATCGAGGAAAGCATCATTCCCCCTCGCCAATCCGACGACGAAGCCAATGTCGCTCCTTCGGGTTGGTACGCTTAGCGGTCTGCATTCTTCGGCTCGTGTCCTGGCGTTCATCAGGAGACTCTTCAGTTCTGTCTATACCCCTTCGAAATCAAGTATCTGTGTCCATATTACTGGTACGCTACTTGCTATCTGCTCATTGAGTTCATGTCATGACGTCCGCTAGTGAGCTTAAAGCGTTGATTTTGCCCATTGGTCTTTTGATGCCTGCAGAACAGTTGTATTTAAATTATTGGTACATATTAATTTCCTTCTACTTAAGCATAGCAGTCTTGATACTCTATGATCTACTTACACAGAGAACACTCCAAAATCCTTATCACCCACCATGGCCGCGCTTAAATTGTTTTGGGAATGAACCCTATGTAACAAGACCATCTCAACACAGGTAAGGACTAGAAATTTTCCTTCAATTCAGTTTAATGACCCATGCACGCAAGTCTAATCGAACACTTCCAAGCGCCCATGCCCGTCTATTTAGGACTAATAGCCCATCCCTCCATAAATTGGCGCACTCCTTTACTTACTGATCTATCAGCATCTCTGGATGCTAGTCCCCAGCACGGAGGCAATAGTTGCGTACACGAATGAACTAGACCTCTGAGCGTTCCGGAAAGAAATCCATCTTCCAATTCCTCAAACAAGTCTCTTTGGTTATGATATAGATCAGGTAATATAATACTTATATCCTACACAGAGTGAGTAGTATATATACAAGCCCCCATGCGTGGCCTGAATACGAAAACCTCCCAAGCCCGGGGTATCTGATGCACAAAAATCCAAGGCGCGGTACGAAACGAGCTACCTAACCATCCCATATAAAACTCCGGAGTTAATACAGATGGACTCCCAGCCTCCATAGCACATTTCAAAAACAAGCTGATCATCCCATATGAACATCCCATATGCCTATTCCACATATTTACAGTCACTTACTCACGTGAGCTACCCTCATTCATCCGCAAGTACCTCTTCTTGCTTCTTACTCGGCTTCCCGTAATTCTTACACTGCACACTCACGACCTTCGGATCAGCCTGCGACACACCGTTATCAATGACCATAGCAGTCAGTTTTCCGCCCTTGACGCATCCTGTATCAAGACCTTTACTGTATCGATGCAGCTGGAGGCCTTGATGGGAGTCGTGACCGTAGATGACCGTAGAGCGCTGGTGAGGGGCGAGCAGACCTTGGTATTTATTCCAGAGCTGGAGGAAGTCAAAGTTAGCTGTGTGCTGAGGAAAACCGCATGTGTTGAGACAAACCTTGAACCAGGGCATCCCCTGTGCGCTGCTGCTCGGGACATGGGTCTCTAAATCGATTGTCCGCATATGCATCACACCCATCGGATCCTGCTTTTCCAAGCGGACACCAGGTATGAGACCAGCGTGCACGACGTGTACGTGGCCCAAACCGTTGATCTGTCCAATATCCAATATTACAGGACACTTTGCCGTCCAATCGACCTGTCTCTTTGTCAAATTCCCAGCCAGCTCCCTATCCACTGCATTACCATGCTCGAAGCTCTCATCCACGAGGTTGGGAACTTCATCATCGTTCTGGTTCATATTCTCCGGCATGCCGGGCGCTGGCGGTATGGGAGCCTTGCTCTTCCGGGCTTCCCTTTGCTCTTCGGTCAAATGGTGAGAGTACATATCACGGTAGGCAAGCAGGATGCGGTCTTCATGATTGCCGCGGACACAGGAAGCCCGAGCGGACATGGCGAGATCAATGACCGCGGGAGAGGAGGGGCCTTTGGAGATAAAATCGCCAGCGAAGATCAGATGGTCAGTACGTGCTTCAAACTGGACTTCGGACAAGAGCTTCAGTACTGCATAGAATGTGTAAGCAGCTTTGATGGTGTTACTAGGCAAGGGTATGTCCTACTAACATTCATCATGACATCCATGCACATCCCCAATAATAATCAACCTATTCCGATCATGCTTTTGTGGAATTAGACTCTGATCCAAAGTCTGCACATGCACCATATCCAAGAATTCCGGCCTCATATTCTCACCAAACCATCCCTCCCCCGTCTGCATTCTGTGACTCAACGATGTAATTAGAAGCCTATGCTCTGTGTACTTGGGCCCAGCCCAGTAATGCCAATGACCCCATGTCACTATCACAATTGCGAATATTATATAAAGGTATTTTCGAAACTTTGGTGCAGCGAGGATTTGTAGTATGTCGGGGCTAGAGTTGCCAGGGGATGATGGAGAAGAGGTCGTATAGGGATTGTTTTTCCATTCATTGCGTATCAAGTCGACGAGTGGTACCCTTTGCCGGTTGTACTCGTATGCATGTGCGTTGTAGTGGGGTGCTCGATAGTCATTGGATCTCGCCTGTGTGTTATACATGTTCTGCTGATGTAAAGAGGAAAGCCGAGGAGGCAATTGAGTCTTCCCGTCCCATGCGCGAGGATCTGCTCGGTATTTTTCTGGGGCGCTGTAGACACCATCTGCATCCGAGGAGCCGCTTCGTTGCCTCAGATGCGGTGGAAGGGACGGATTATATTGCCGATGTGGTTGTTGTTGATGCTCAGTAGGATGGAAAGTATAGTCTCTTTGTAAAGCGTAATCAGTGTTCAGAACGTGAATATCATTGTCAGAGAGCTCTTCATCGGATGGGTAATCGTCACCACCGTCATGTTCGTTGTGCCTCGGTGGAGGGTCAGGATGGTCGCGTGCTTCTGAACCCATTGCAGAGATATGGCAGGAGGGCGTTCTTGGCCTTTGGCTGCGGCTTTTATGCGTTGGACACCTGAGAAAGCCTAGGGAAGCAGGCCTCGTAATCTAACAGGTTGGTCAACCCTCCCCCAGCAGACTTTCTTTCCGAGAGGGGAGGGTTGCCAAGCTGCCAAGCGAGTGAAATGTCAGGTTTGGCCCTCCGAGCCTGAGCGGGTAGTGTCGCTAGTTAAGGTAGTGACGCGGACTATCTTGATTCTTCATACTAAAGTACCCCTGGGAATCTCCCGGCACGGCGGTGCTACTATAGTATATAGTATTGATTATTGCACTCGTGGGGGACCCATCTTGATACCGAGCCGTTTCTCCGGCATGCCTTGCCGATAGCGCTTAGGACTAACTCAGATTGGCATGTGCGACAGCGAATGACAACCCGCTACCAACTTGTCCAGGCTACACCTACTTGGAAAAGAACTTTTGTTTTGATATCCAATTTTTGGTGGTATTGAGGTGGCTGTATATGAATTTGGTGCAGAATATGATAATGCGCTCTAAGAGCCATTGTCACCGATATTGTTGGTAATATCTCTCTTCTTCTCTCCGCCTCTCCACCAGCTGTATCACATCTTTACTGTACACAGATTCAGCTGCCTGTCCACCCTTCAGTATCTCCTTCTCATGCGTCGCTGCCTCTTCCTTGGTCATGCACACCAATTCATCCAGACTAAGTCTCACCCTCTTCTGTCCTTCCGAGTTTTCCTCAATGCCGAAGCCTGCTTCTGGCGCTTTCCACCGAATTAATGTCAATCGCGTGGGCAGGCCACTAATCACACTCTTTCCCCGATAAACCTCCTCAACCAGATAACCCACGTCATCTTTAGTTACTGGAATCTTCAGTCCGATTGCCTCCACTCCATCCTGTCTTACCAATCGCTCTTCTGTGCCCTGTAGAGTTGACAGGATATTTTCGTACATCTTATCTCTTCCCTTGCCTGCTCCACTTTCATGCGGGTATCCGGTAATCTCACACAATACAAAATTGGCTACTGTATATCCGAATACTGCCGGCATGGTGCCCAGTACCGGTAAAATTCTAGCCCTGAAATCTGGCAAGACGCTCAATTCGTTGACTTGACCTTTCAAAAATTCTTCCTCGGGTAATGGCAACAACTGAGCCTTCCCAGGTCCTGGCTTCTCCGTCGAAAATACGACTGGGATTCCTTCGCTGATGCCTGCAGCACGTAGCTTCCTTCTCGTTACTCTCGACAGTGGGTCTTCCACACTTGCGCTGATATCGCCCACAAATATCCTCGTAGGATCGCTTTTGCACCCCGCACCCATGGAGCTGACGACCTTGATACCATGCTCGCGACAGTACTGTAACAAGGCAACCTTGCTGTCAATATTATCGATCGCGTCAACGACATAATCCGGCTTTCTTCCTTTGCCTTTCGCCCAAGGGCAAAGCAGCTTGTCAGCTTGATCCTGCCTCCATACCTCATTAAAGCATTCCCATGTCACCCATGGGGCCACTGCTTGTAGTCTTCTTCGCACGCAGTCGACTTTCGGTGTGCCGACATCAGCTAGTGTAGCAACAGCATGCCTGTTGAGTGAGGAAAGAGTGACTTGGTCGAAGTCGATAAGGCGGATCTTAGAAACACCGGAGCGGGTTAGAGCAGAGGTGCAATGAGAGCCAACACCACCTAAGCCTACGACGATGACGAAGGAGTCGCGCAGTAGGGTGAATCTGTCAGGTCCAAGAAAGGAAGCCGTACGAGTCAGCTGCTCGGTAATCAGATCTAAGGTAGTCAGTAAAACTTCCGGGTGACAATAAGAGAAGCCTAACCATCGTCATAGTCACCTTGTTGGGCTCGGCGTGCTAAAGCAGCTGCTCTTTCGTCTTCCTTGCTTCCAGTTGGTAGAGGGGCAGCAGCTCCAAAATCTGTGAGCTTCACTGAGTTAATCAGCGTGATTATCTCGTATATCTTCAGGTGCGAAGTACCATCTCAGCATGATGTGTTTCATTCAACTCCGGTATCGAAGCTTTCAGCTTCTCAACACGCTCTTTCCTCCGGATAGCTTGCGTCCCGTATATTGTAGCGGCGACTGCAGCCCCAGAAAGTACAGCTGCAGCTGCTAGTTGGACATGGTGCGAAGAAAATTGCCTGTCTAACCAGGAAGCCATGGCTTCTGGTGGCCGAATCCGTGGCCTTTCGTCAAAGTGAACCTGTTTCTTCTGCTTCTTAGAGACATCTGGGCGCTCCATGTTGGATATTGCGAAGCTGTGTATTGGGAAACATGTTGACAGCCACCTTAGATATGCAACGGAAGACTCTGTATGTACGAAAAGGCCGGACGTCAAAACGAGAGGTGCACCAAACATCCGGGATTCGGAGCCATCTCGGGCCGGGAGATCGCCGGTAGCTCTGAGCTGCACGCGAAATGATGTAGCGCGAGCTCTCCTTACCTTTGTCCAGTCCCACGAAATGAGCAGGTAACGAACTCTCCTTTCAAAAAATCCCATAATGACTCGAGCCAGCTAACACCGCTTTTCCAGTCCTCACTCAATGCAGAAAAAGCTATCACTCGAGCGTACACGAAGTTCCCGTGCTGTGACCTTCGGGTCTACAGCTAGGACTTTTGAGTGACAATGTGAACAGAGATCTAAGAGTGGCAGTCTACGGACTTGCAGCATGGACAGCTCAATTTCTCCAGGGTGACAGACAGTTGGTTCTGCGCTTCTGACCCTAAGGCGCAGGGGACGTGTAGCAGCCATGACGACAATATCTTCCCGGAAGCTACATGCCTTCTCTCTAAGAACCTGAATGGGTGAGCAGTGGGGAGGCAGAAACATTGCTTGTGATGGGGTAAAACATAGTTTTCAATCGGAAAGGCAGAGTGCTTCGTGAGTTCTTGTTCCCATTGCCGGAAGTGTTCTTATTGATGTGGGCTATTAGGTCTCCGAAGTCTGGGTTGTTTAGAAAGTGCGAAGCCACTGTTTTGTTTGAGAATCTAGGCTCGGTGATGAGATACGTGTCAAAAGCCAAATATGCATGATAGCCTGTTGGAACTTGCAAAGCTTGAAAGAGCAGAGCAGGGGAAGGCGTGGTTGTCGATGAGAACTTGAGAGCTAATCTGAGAGCCTGAGGAATCACGATATTCTTCCCATTGAATCTTTCATTAAAAGCTCATATCATGATGACCGCCTACAAAAGATATAGCGCCGCCCTTATTGTATGTGACCCTTAATCAAATCATTGCCAGCTCACTTCGCAGCAGCATTCAAATGCCACTCAAAAACCTTCTTGAAGATACCCTTTCCACCAGTCTCAATAACGTCCCCATGACACGGAATAATCCTATCAAAGTCCCAGCTAGCAATCTTCTGGGCGCTTTGATTAAACCCTTTCCGATCTCCTGAGCTTGCAATATACCACAAGAACCTCTTCTGCCACGTAGCATCACCCTGCGTATTTTGTAGCCCAACAAACAATTTCGTTAGAACCCCCGATGTAGGATCATCCCCAGTCTTTGAGAACTGTTCGTGCGCGGGCAGATTGAACATCATGTCCGCCTCGATCAACGTCTTATCTGGCTTGTGGCAAAGCACCAACTCTTTGTTCGCATGGCTACCCACGTACTCGTAGTCGAACTCGGCATCAAATTCAGCATCGACTTTCATATCATTCTTGTTCTTCTGCGTCCATACATGCTGGAACTTGTTCCCTGCCGTAGCTGGACTTTTTTCTCGCTTCTCTGGTAGACCTTCGACGCCGAGGAGCTTGGCTGAGGGGAAAGCTTTCGCCCATTCTGTGATGAATATGTGGTGCTCGAAGTCTAGAGCAGCGATGTAGCCGACATTGTCGCCCATCTTCTCAACCGTGGCGCGTACTTCGGGAGTCAAGGCTGTTGGGGAGAAGACGGCTAGGGCACCAGACTGCAGTCGTACTGAATCAGACGGTCAACGTTTGATATGAAGAATGGGATTGTGATATGCACCTATCGTTCCTCGTCCACCAACCTTCATTCGGCCGAATCGGTAGAATGGTGCCGAGCATGTCGTGATGTTAGGCGTGACTTGGCGAATGACCATCACCTTGGACGGATCGGAGGGAATCAACTTGGAAGTCATGGTGAGCTCACGAGTATTCTGCTCTAGAGCGAAGCTGTAAGATGGAGCTTGATATAACGTGAGTACGATGCAGTATAGCCCAGACTTATGGAAGGAATTGAGGACACAACACAGGTGGACGGGGATGAAACAGGTCTCGGATTTCTATCTGCAATATTGCCCAGTACGCACTACTTATATGTACAATTGTGGTCCAGTCAGCGGAAAAGATGTATCTGAGCCGTCACCAGCCATGAAGGTCGGCCGAGGTAACGCCATGCGGGAACGCTGGACTGACCAACCGAGCATCTTGCGGACTGCGAACTACGGCGCGCCATTAATGGCAAATCGCCATAACCCTGGTACTTCACCTAACACCATGGCTATATATAACGTTACAACTTGCGCAGGTAGCATTTGCATTTCTACATGTTGTTTGTATATGGCCATGGTGTTAGGTAGATTACCATCGAAATGCACGGTTTTAGGATTATGGCGGTTTGCCATTAATGGCGCGCCGTACGAACTAGAGACCCTCGGCTTGATGACTGAGCGAAAAAGGCGTAGAGTAGATCTCCTAAGGAATGCACCCTGCCTTATGCTTATTGGTTCGGCTAGGAGAAAGGATTCGGAAGCTCAGTCGTCATGTTGCTGAGTACCTGCATATGCAGCTAAAGTCTGTCAACTCTACGTTCCCTTTGGCCTCGGTCAGCAGACCTACCATAGTAGTTCATCATGTGATAGGTACAACAGACGATTGGGTATCAATAAAAACCACGTAGCCGACCAGCCGAGATCATATCTTCGTCACCACAATATGTACAGAGTATGGAAAGAGCAATGCAGCAAAATGCCATCACACACTGGCATGCCGGCTCTTCTCACGCAAGCACGGACTTCCTCAGAGATATGGTAATACGCAGGATCATCTATTTCAGGCTATGATATATGAAGCGTGGCTTATGGGAACATCGCCTTCTCAGTCTGAGAGAACGACGATCCGCGAGTTGATACGCCACTGCAAATCCCATGGTGCCTCTTCAACGTACACGAGGAGAGAATTGGTCTCCTCGCAACATATGTCTTCCCTCTCCTGCATTCCTCAAAAAGGGGGACGCTTCTCTGATAATTCTCTGCAATTTAGAGTTAGTCCGCAATGGTGCGTGTCGCGATTCTCGAAGACCTAGAGAGCGTTGCATATGCCGGTCAAACACTGCCATCACCATCAGAGATGGACTTTTTTCGTACCGTTCTGACGATATGACGAATTTCCTATCGGCCGCCTTGTTTTGGGGACATCCAGTTATGAAATCTTGCGCGGAAACGGAACCATACTGCGTCGTCCCACAGATTTGCTCGGGCACGTGGAGTTACGACCACGAATCCCTTCTGGTCGCACTAAATCACTGTCAGAAGCCTGTCTAGACTGCTTTCGTAAGGCGATAACAACCTTGACCCATCGAGTCGGATACGGCCTCCTCCATGACGGTAGCAGAACCTTGCTGTCTCGTCTCATACGTATAGCTTCATGAACCAAAGGGTAATACACTTGCCTAGTAGCATGATAGTATCAGCTAATCTGACAAGACTCAACGGAGTATTGTCAACCCACCGAGGGCACTTATAGCCGCCAAAGACCATAATCGCGGTAATTCCCCCAATGATAGCCAAATGTACCGTTCCATCAACCCAACCCCTGTCGTAGTCCGACAGGTCATTGTAATGCTTTCTTTTGAACAACGCGGGAAGAAGGTCAAGGATCAGTGACGGCATTATGTTAATTAGTGAGGAAGCGAACAAGAGCGGTTGACGGATGGATGCGTCAATGTGTAGCCGATCGGAGGGCCTTGAATGTTCGATATTGACAACGAATGGAAGAAATTGTAGTGGAGGCGACGCTGACGGGTAGATGAGTCATGTGAAACTTTTCAGTGGTGGAGCCTGTTGAGCAAATTTCAAGTGCAGCATATTCTTGGCCCGAGAGTGCTGCTAGAGTCTCAAACCGGAAACCACACCGAGGTCCTTGTTGTGATAGGATTTTTTTGCCCGAAGGCACCGCCAGAGTACTAAACAGAGAAGCAAACGGAAGACCATAAAGTACGATGTGTTTTGGCCCGAGCACACCGCCAAAGGAAACAGGCGATCGTCGGCTGATTATTTTTCTTCTTCTTTTTCTCTAAAGTGTGGTCCAACGTTAGCAAATACCAGCTTGTCTCAGCGAAGGACTCACTTTTTTGGAGGGAGAGTGATGTATCGGGACCCATTTGTCTACCAGTCAGAGGCCAGCAGGGTTGCCTTGACGAATATGCGCTGCCTACGCAGGCGCACCACCCTTGTACTATGGGATTGAGGCGGTCTTATGACCGCCGACGGCGAACTGGACGTCAAATGTCAGCGTCTTCGGAGGCATCGATTACAGGGAGAGCACCCGCAGACGGTACTGCACGCCATCCCAACGGCAGGCTGCAGTACTAGGCGTTTTTGCCGCGAACCTCTTCATGCCATGGACGACTGCTTTCGCAGATAAGGGTATAGCCATGTCGTGAATGATTTTCGAAATCTCAAACACATTGACAAGACTTTAAGGATACGATAAGGATATTATAATAACGATACATGGGAAGGAAAAAGGCAACGGGATTCGTTATTTACTCCAATAAACACGCCAGCAGTTCAAAGACTACAGGGAAGTCACGCCTACTGAGAAAAGAAGGCACCAAAGAGACTTTAGACAGGCAAGAACGGTGAAGCAAAATCGGGGGTAGCACCTTCCTCGCCATCTGGCTCCGAAATGATCATGGATTGTCACGGGTACGCCTTTATATATATAGGCGACGGGAACGACCATAGCTACTATGGGTCCTACTCATTATGTGACTTGCTGCGGATCTGAAACCGAAACACCTGTAGACCGTCGTGAAGGCATATTTAAGGCACAACCGGACTGCGATACAGCCTTTGGAAAGAAGCCTGTAGTTCTCGCTTTGCACCAAATCGTGTGCACCATGCATGTTGCCAGAGCAGTGTCTGAGGGCGATAGGAGTGGAGTACATACACCCTTCACGTCCGGGTCCGCAGGTGCAGGAGAGCGCCCTTTCAGAAGTGTATCTGTTAGGCAGGTTATTAAGACATTTCCATTTTTTGACTTCGCACGGCTTCTGCTTTCTTCTAAGCAGATCTCCAAACGCTGACCGAGTCAAAGAGTAGGGAATAGATTTATAGTACGTAAGAATAAGGTAATGAACAGAGATCGACGACATTCCCATTGGAGTTCTAGCCTTGGCAGGGTAGTGATTTAGTTGAATTCGCAATGTATCATACCTTAGTCAAGGCTGCTTAATAGGCTTAGTGAAAGACAGCGATATGCTGCCAAGCCTTTGATATCTTGCGTGGCCGAAGACTCCGAGCTGACAAAGCATCTGCGCAAGCTCGGTATTATTCATCGGGAGACCCTGCTAAAGGATGATTACTTTTATCTCTTGAAGCCAGGACCGTGGTTGGTATCTGTTCGATGATTAGTGAGCAATGATTTGGAAGGGTTGACTGCTGATAACATTTGCCGTTATATATACTTCTCCGTCATCAACCTATGGTTAACAACACCTGGACTGAAGCTGTTAAAATTGTCACAGCAATGAATTCTTCAAGGTGAGTCTATGGAGTATTTTGGATATTGCCAGCCTAAAATTGGATGGATGTTTTAGCCTCAAGAAGCTCGCACATACCCTGCTGGAAAAGGGTCCTCACAAACTTGAGAAAACAAGCCGCCGTGTGAGGGGCCTGTACGATGGTATCTATGTCTTTGATACAACAGAGGCGCGATTTGTTTGGGAGCATCCATACTATCCGCAATTCTACATCCCGAACTCAGCTGTCAAAAATGCTGTCTTGACGAAGGATGAATCCGTGGACGAAGAGGAGTCTGCATTTCTCGCAACACTGAAAGGAAAGCACAAGTCGACAGACAGAATCATCGTTTTTGAGAAAGGTCCACTGGCTGGACTCGTGAGGTTCGAATTTGCTGCCTTGGGTAAGCCAATTATAAGTAATTACCGAACGGTCAGATTCCTAAATTGTCCTAGATGATTGGTTCGAGGAGGACACCCCAATCTATGTCCACCCCAGGGATCCGTACAAGAGGATCGACATACTCCCCTCTTCACGGACTGTTACTGCCAAGGTTGACGGAGTTACCATTGCGGAGAGCTGCAACAATATGTTTTTGTTCGAGACGTCGTTACGAACGAGGTTCTACATGCCAAAGACTGCCGTAAGTCTTGTTCCTGATCCTCGTAACTCGACTTAACCTTCCACTTTTCACTACAGGTACGTTGGGAATTCCTCACTGAGAGCAAGACAACAACAGCATGTCCGTACAAAGGCGAGGCAAATTGTAAGTACATTGGTCTTTGGAGTCCACCTTATTCTAATAGTGACTATTGGGAAGATTATAATGTGACTGTCAATGGAAAGGAGTACAAGGATCTGATTTGGTGGTATAAGACGCCATTACTTGAATCAGCACCTATCGTAGGATACATGTGCTTCTACAATGAGAAGTGTGACATCTACATTGATGGAGTACAAGAGGAGAAGTAGAGGCAGAAGTGGTATGAGAGCATGGCTACAATTATGACTGATGAGACATTACATGATAATAGCTATCGATGCCAGAATCATGATAACGTTCTGAAAATGAGAAGCGATGGTCTTTGATGGATACATTCGTACCATCAGGGGACGGCGAAAATCACTGGTGACGTTCCGAAAACTCGACTGCTTTTGAAGCTATATCATACCAACTACCGTAGCTCTGTTTTCATAGTCTTGCCATTATTATTAATAATCCAAGCGTATCTTTCACGCATCTCAAGTTATATCAAGCACAGAAACACCAAAAATTGACTTTTTGGAGTTGCGGATTGTAGGACTGGTCGCATCCGTATAAGCCCGCTAAAGTTTTCGCGGTACTTTATTGGATTCCTTAGTTTGAAGCACGCCATCGGTCATATCATTTCAAAGCAAGTCATCATGGCAACTTTAACAATTGCAAACCCTCCGTGGGTTCTCGATATCACTACATGCAGCTCGAGTTTACGACATCATGTTTGCGCGACATGGTGCTATCAGTGCCTCCCGCCTGGCAAGGAGCATTGGAAAGCCTACAGAATTGTCTTGGACAACACCGCAAATTCGACAATTGCATCTCTCACCTTTGTCACGAGCCCAGGATCCACAGACCTCTCGAAGCTTTCATGACACGACATCTCAAAGGGCGCAGCCAGCATTAGCAGAAGTCGAAGAAGAACAGACCCTAGATTCTTCAAACCCCGCTCTACAATTTCCCTGTCTAGATGCCCTAGAAGCTAGAACTGCTTCTTTGTCCAGTCGCTCTCTGTCTTCAGGGCCCGAGCCTTCGTACGCAACTGGAAGTCATCGAACTTGGCACTCTCATGCCCCTTTGCTCCTTGACTGGGGAGGGGTCTTACCTCAATTTACCATAGCCTACGAGAATTGGGGGAAATTGAATAAAGATAAGAGCAATGCTATACTTCTGCACACCGGACTCTCGGCTTCCAGTCATGCCCACAGTACAGAAGCAAATCCAAAACCAGGGTGGTGGGAGAAATTCATTGGACCGGGTGCGCCACTGGACACAAGCAAGTACTTCGTCATCTGCACGAATGTCATAGGAGGGTGCTATGGCAGCACAGGACCAAGTTCGATTGATCCGGCGAACGGCCAAAATTATGCTACGCGGTTTCCAATCGTCACGATGGAGGACATGGTGCGCGCGCAGTTCAGATTGCTTGATGGATTCGGCATTGAGAAGCTATACGCGAGTGTGGGATGTAGCATGGGTGGTATGCAAAGCTTAGCTGCGGGGGTATTGTTCCCGGAGAGGGTTGGCAAAATTGTCAGTGTGAGTGGCTGTGCTCGAAGCCACCCCTACAGTATCGCCATGCGACATACCCAACGTCAGGTGTTGATGATGGATCCAAATTGGGCGCGAGGTTTCTACTACAATGGCATACCACCTCATTCTGGCATGAAACTGGCACGAGAAATTGCTACGGTCACATATCGAAGTGGCCCAGAATGGGAACAACGCTTTGGCAGGAGAAGAGCAGATCCACGCCGCCCGCCAGCGCTCTGCCCGGACTTCCTGATTGAAACATATCTCGACCATGCTGGAGAAAAGTTCTGCTTGGAGTACGATGCTAATAGTCTTTTGTATGTGTCTAAAGCTATGGATTTATTTGATCTAGGACAAGAGCACCAGGAACAGATGTCGAAGCTACGGCAACAGAACCAGTCCAACTCCCCGCCTAGTCAGAAAGAAGCACGCGACAGCCGGTCTTGTTCCCTTACATTACCAGCTGAACCCTACGAGGAGCAGCCCTCCCAGACGGCTACCAAGCCTTTCTCTGAGCCTGTGTCTTCGACTTCATCACGCCCACCGGATGATCTGGTAGCGGGACTTCTCCCCCTCCGTAACCATCCTAGTTTAGTCATGGGGGTGGCCAGCGATATCCTCTTTCCTGCATGGCAGCAGAGAGAGATAGCCGACACCCTGCGTGCAGCAGGCAACCAGTCTGTCACTCATGTTGAATTAGGAGAGGATACTTCTTTATTCGGACACGATACATTTCTACTCGACCTACAGCACATTGGCGGTAACATCAGGAGCTTTTTAGGATGAGATAGAAGTCACCGAATCCGAGGCATTTCATGCGGGGAGACATCCTTGTCAAAAGAGGAATACACCATAGAAGGAAGCGGCAACATTGACAGAAAGCGTTGTTAGATCCCAGAGTAGTGATATGTTAAGGGTGCACGGTCATCCCACTTAGAGACCCTAAACAAGACCTGAATTTGAGGATGAAACTGGTTCGTTTGAAAGCAATCTTGAAACAGGGGTCATGAGAACCTTGGCTTACGTGGCCATGAGAAATGCGCGAAAAGTTTATAAGCGCAACAAGGTTGGAAAGAGGATTTATTCCGAGACACAAGTCATGTTGGTGTAGATAGGAATGTTATCAAACAGTGCTAATTGTCATGATGATGCATGGCATACACAGTGTTAGACTCGTTGACCGAGTCCAAGGTTCGTGAGCAGAGCAGGCACGGGCAGGAGATTAGCGGGAGTTTCGCGGAGGGTCACATCGGAAGCTCCTGCAGGCAGGTAGGTAGCCCGTGTTAAATTGCTTGCCACTCCTTCCACTTATCTTCATTTCATGTGGATCATCAGCCGGAGACCTTCGCTCGACAGGGAAGTAGAGTAGTGATGTATTGATGTAGAATGTCAAGACTCGAAACGTGAGAGATTGGCAAACTCCATCAGGAAGGAAGGCGAACTGTACTTCTAGGTATTCGGCAGAGGCAGAAGCATGAGGTCAAGAGTTGGCTTTTTATTTGTGGGATTAGCCTACGAGGCTACACAGACGGGCTGGTGAAGTTCCCGCGCAAAAGCCGTGAAAGCCGCAAGTCACGGGAAGACACATTACTAGGGAGTAGGAGTAGGTGTATGGTGTAGGTGTATGGTAGGAAGGAGAAGGAGATGCTGTCTGATCCTCACGATTGGCCGTTGAGCCGGTCGACAAAGGGTATCTAAAAGTGTAAAGCGCATCACAAGAGGTTTAGGGAGCTGCGTCAGCTTCGGATAACTTTGTCCAATTGATACCGGTATTCATGCTTCGTTGCCCGTACTACACCATACAGTACAAAGCAACGCCTCAAGTCACTCATTACTGTGTTCGTGTCATCAGCTGCCAATTGGGTACCTTTACCTTGATGATCCAACCAGAAGCAACACACTCCTTCGTACACAGTCATCTCCAATAGATTAACCCAACAGCCGAGTCACCTCCTGTTTCTAATTTTCACATTCACACAAATATACTCTGTACTATCCCCAACGACCATCCTGAACTCTGGTACCTTATACACCTGAATCCATTCTGGCTTGCCTAAAGATCGCCCCGGGATCAACCCTCCGAACCTAGGCGCTAAAGGGCAGCCAGCTCTTCTCCTTCGGGACCCTTTAAAAAGTCTTGGCCTCTCTCTCCCTACCCAGAACTCTGCCCCAGGTCTTCCCTGCCCTATCGTCGTAAGAAGTTTCTACAACAGGGTCCGAGACCTTTATTCTCCTGTGGTTGTTTCCTTGTTTCTTTCCATGCTCGCGATTATTCCATTGAATACGGCTTGACCGTCATTGTCGCCCTTAACAGAGGCACATCCAACAAGGGGATTGAGCTCCACCACCCAAGGTTCGAGACCCCACAGAGGAAGCGCCTTGGATGGAATCTGGCTTGAAGTTCGAAACCACACATGATTCACACCTCTTGAGGAGGCGCTCGCTTAGAAAATCCCCTGGACTGCGCCCCCGAAGCCTCGTATCTCTACTCCTCTCTTAGCCTCGACCACCTCTTTACCTGCAACCATCGCTTCATACGCCTACCTTAGCAGTGAACATGCTCACGTTTCGGAAAGCTGCTGTACTAGCAGCCTTCGTGCTCACTGCAATATACATAATACACAGCTCTCACTCATCATCATCACCCAACTCAGTAGCAGAAAGTCTGACAGCTGACATCGAGCCCACGAAACAACAGCCCAAAACAACAGGGGTGCCCTCAGAAAGGCCGTCGAGACCATATCCTCCGCCTCGACAGGGCTCAAGTACAAAAGATTTGGCGCAGCAACCACTGACAGAAGTTGTCACCAAGTCATTGAGGGAGCAGCTACAATACCAATTCCCTTACGACAGGGCAGGAAAATTTCCAGCATACATATGGCAGACGTGGAAATACACTCCAGCAAACGGAGATTTTGGGGAGACATTTAGGCCGGCAGAGGCAAGCTGGTCAGAGCTACACCCGGGGTTCGTGCACGAAGTTGTCACAGATGACGCAGCCGTCTATCTCCTAAAGCACCTATATGCTTCAGTACCAGAAGTAGTAGAAGCATATCAAGCATTGCCTATACCAGTCATGAAAGCTGACTTCTTCCGATACCTGATTTTGCTCGCCCGTGGCGGCATTTACACCGACATTGACACCACAGCAATTCGATCAACGACGGACTGGATACCTGCTGAGGTGCCTCGGTCTACGTTTGGTCTTGTCATTGGTATCGAAGCCGATCCAGATCGAGAAGACTGGAGAGATTGGTATTCTCGCCGGATACAGTTCTGTCAATGGACGATTCAGGCAAAGCCTGGGCATCCTGTATTGCGAAATATTGTTGCGAACATTACGGAAGAGACCTTGAAGATGAGAAAGAAGGGCCTACTCAAGGAAAAGAAGATGGGCAGGAGCATCGTGGAATTCACTGGTCCTGCGTTGTGGACAGACACGATTTTCAGCTACCTGAACGATCCAACATATTTTAAAATGGATGGAAATAATATTACATGGCAAACATTTACTGGAATGGAAGCGGCGAAGAAAGTGGGTGATGTTGTAGTACTACCAATTACGAGTTTCAGCCCTGGGGTACAGCAGATGGGTGCCAAAGAGCCAGATGACCCAATGGCCTTTGTAAAGCATGACTTTGAGGGTGAGGATACATAGGTCCTACTTTTGTTGAAAACAAGCTAACAAGCAATCTATAGGTACATGGAAGCCTGAGTCAGAAAGGGTTAAACCTATAATCGAGTAATTATAACTGCACGACTTGACATCAATCTACCACCCGCCATCCACCTCCCTCTATCAACGACCTCCAGCCACCATAACATATTCCTTACCAGCAATCTAAACACGCCCATCGTGCCTTCTACCCATGGGCGATACATGATTGCAGATCATTCAGTCTGCATTTTGGATGCCGACTTGCGGGGCAGACGTCTCTCTTATCCATCCTCCGTCCAAGTCTCCACCAGAGCTTTAGGCGATACTCGACATGTCTCACCATACCAAATCTCGTTTTTCCACCAAAAGCAAGCATCTCACGACTTATAGACGCACGGCGGCTTGCCCTCACTTCAAAATAACGACTTCTAGATGTACAAGGCATTCAAGCAGGGCGGGCATTTCACTTCTACACAAAGTTTCAAGGGCTGAATCTTGTGGCATCTTTTCTTCTTTTACTGTCGTTTTAGCATGCGGTATGGGTTATATCAAGCAACGAAGCGAGCAAGCAAGCATAACTACTGCATTGAGCACGGAGCAAGGGGCTCTAGGAAGGGAAAAGGCGTTCACATGGTTACCTGTGATACAGGTATTTTAGTATATTGAATGAAGAAATACTTGTTTGGGCGGAACAGTTTGCATGGTCGTTCGCTCGCTTTCGTTTCGTCTATGGGAGGACTATTCTCGACTGGGTCTCCGAATATGCGTTTGACTGGCTTCGTCCTATACAGCTCATAACAAGCCCCCAGAATCTCAGCAGTCCTACTTGCTTAGATCCTAACGGACTCTCTTTCTGGAATGCTATACTTCCGAGAATCGAACTCATCTTATCTAGCGGACCTAACTTATATCCCGGACCTGCGTCCTCGATAATTCTCTAAAGCAGGCGCTCTTCCCTCTCCATCTTTTTCTCGTGCAGACGTTCCCCACACTCCTGAATCCCCAAACAGGTTTCCTATAAGCCGACTATGCACCTCTGATACATCTCCATGCCATTCGCGTATAATATACACTGAAATCAAAGACGCAAGGATGTCGTTTTTGAGAACGAATTTCCACGACCAACATTTCAGCCTATGCCAAAATACCGAGTACTGGACGCACACCTCGTAGCAAAGCGTGAAACGAAGGAATAGCAATCTCGCACATCTGCTCCTCGTTGCATCACCGATTCCTGATACTAACCTCTACTAGAAGCCCCCTTAAAAAGCAATAATTCATTGAATCGGCTTGTCTGATTATCTCTCTCGCTTCTAGTAAGAGAATAGAGCATAGGTCATGCAAATAGAGCTGACACCTAACAAGTAGTTACTAACGATATCCCTAAAACTCACAGCTTTAGAAATTCCCAAAACTTAGTCATAGCTTTTCACTCCTTAATAAGTGTTTAAATAAAAGATATATACTGTTTCAAGTTCGTTGAAACCCAATTCTTACACCCCCTCTGTACACATAACACTCCCCCCTCCCAC